>JASXSY010001720.1:0-78253 GCA_034509805.1 Sipha maydis
TATAGGAGATAAATTATATATAGGTATGTATACAAGTAATAAATGAATAATGGGCTCAGATATACTTTGTACTGTGACAGACTTTAATGACGGTTGCATTACAAAACAATTAACGCAAAACGATTGAATATGCACGACAATTAAACCACAAACGATATAATATAATATAATATACCTTTTCAAATATAATGAAATATAACAGCCTCTCATTCGTGAAATACTTAGTACGATTAACGAATATATTATAAATATAAAACTAGATAACTTATGAATATTTACCTTAAATTGTCGCATTGATATTTCGGCAAATGCGTGCGGCCAACAGTCCATATCGGGTGATTCACACGTATCGAATTTCTCTAATAGTGATAACAGTTGACTTCTAAGTTTACTTCTCCCCTATTCGATTTTTGAGTTATATTTAAAAGGACTTTGAGCGTCAGAACTTTTTGATTTGATTACAAAATAAATGTAATTAAATTTTGCAAAATCAAAGACTTTACAACACTAATTTACATGTCCGTCAAGTTGGCACCGGCACTTAGTGCTACATACTGGAATCATGTATCAATATTTTGCTACGAATTTGCTACATTTTGCTACACTATTTTTAGAATTTGCTACAATTTGGTTTTTCCGGAAATTTGGAAACAAACATGCCGGTGCTATCTTGACGTAGCACCGGCACTTTCTCCAAACAACTCAAAATTGGTATCGAAATTTTGCTATGAATTTGCTACATTTTGCTACGTTGTTCTTGGAATTTGCTACCCCCTGGGTTTTCCGGTATACCCGAAAATAGAAAATTTCTCAGCACCGGCACTTTTTCCAAACAACTCAAAATTGGTATCGAAATTTTGTTACGAATTTGCTACATTTTGCTACACTATTTTTAGAATTTGCTACAAATTGGTTTTTCCGGAAATCCGGAAACAAACATGCCGGTGCTATCTTGACGTAGCACCGGCACTTTCTCCAAACAACTCAAAATTGGTATCGAATTTACTCCGCCTGTAGTAGCTAGTCTATGATCGCGTTGGGATGAAATCTTGGCAATTTGAAATGTTGAGATTTAAAGGTGAGTAAAATATATTTTATCAATTTATTTGAACAGCATGTGTTTACTATTCACTCTTAGATTTTCTCTTTCATTAGATAAACATTTTAGATTCTGATTGTGTAACTATTGATTATATTTTTACTATGATGTGCTTTATTATCTATCTACACAGTTTCTACGTATAGAAATGATAAATCAATATGATCTTATACTCTTATACTTAAATAACTTTAATGTACTATTTTATTATATATGATTAAATTAATAAAAAATTAAATAATCAAAAATCACCCAACTTTTAATCCCATATTAAAAAATATAAAAAATTAAAGAACAATAATAATGTGTTATTATTAATAGATATATATCTTAATTATTAAACTATTTATATCATGAACTAATGTTTATAATGCAAAATGTTAGCCTTATTTGGTCCAAACAAGGATATATAAAAATCAAGAATAACTCTTCTTGAAGATATTTTTAACTTTAAAAATTCATCAAAAATTGAAAATCTTATTAGCTATGATGCAAGATGTAGCATAGCTGATTTGTTGAATGAGCTTAAACTATTGTCAATTACAGTTAAAATGGAATGTAATAACTGTTCTGAATTGTCTGAAATAAAAAAAACATTTTATTACGCCAAATATGAAACAAGTATCAAAGTGTGGGTTTCAGCAGCTGGAAAAGGCAGTTATAAAAGATTTATAAAAAGTTCAAAAAAGCTGAAAACTGTTAAAAGGAGAACTGTTTAGGGACAAAAGAATACAAGTATGAACTGAATGAACATATATTTATAGAAGTTGACCTCTTCGGTTACTATGGGTCAAGAATGTGTACAATATCTTCGATTCCACAGTCGATAGAATTATTTAATGAAAAGTAAGTTACCTTCCTACTTAAAACTTGTAGTTATTAATTAAAATAAACCGTTTTGTTGTAGGTACTCATTAGTTTCAATTGTGAATTATATTGGAGAATTTTATATTGTGAATTATACTCACGAAGTTCAAGTGAAGAAATAGGACATTACGCTTCACATGTTAAAAGAGCTAATGCTAGCCTGTGGAATATTCACGATGACTTGGTAACGACTGTTGTAACTGTTTCACCAAGTTTAGTATTTTTAAGCAATTATTGTTGATACCCCATTCTATATGCTTAGAAATGTATAATAAGTGCTGGCGCTAAAAGTATTTTAAAATTCTATACTTACAAAGCAGAAGAAAGTTCTAAATTTTATATATCTTATTAGTTGTGAAACGCAATATAGCGCATGAATGGAACAATAATCTATAAAAATAAAAAATGTTAATACCTATTACATCGTGATATTTGGTCAAAGTGCAGGTGCTGGGAAAATTTCTATTTTCCGTGATTCCGGAAAAACCAGATTGTATCAAATTCTAAGAATAGTGTAGCAAAATGTAGCAAATTCGTAGCAAAATTTCGATACCAGTTTTGAGTTGTTTGGAGAAAGTGCCGGTGCTGGGAAATTTTCTATTTTCCGGGATTCCGGAAAAACAAGATTGTATCAAATTCTAAGAATAGTGTAGCAAAATGTAGCAAATTCGTAGCAAAATTTCGATACAAATTTTAGGTTTTTTGGAGAAAGTGCCGGTGCTGGGACATTTTCTATTTTCTGGAATTCCGGAAAATCCAGGGGGTAGCAAATTCCAAGAACAACGTAGCAAAATGTAGCAAATTCATAGCAAAATTTCGATACCAATTTCGAGTTGTTTGGAGAAAGTGCCGGTGCTGAGAAATTTTCTATTTTCGGGTATACCGG
Organism: Sipha maydis; assembly: GCA_034509805.1. Classification (NCBI taxonomy): domain Eukaryota; kingdom Metazoa; phylum Arthropoda; class Insecta; order Hemiptera; family Aphididae; genus Sipha; species Sipha maydis. The sequence goes on from JASXSY010001720.1 coordinate 2,853, forward strand.
AAAACCCAGGGGGTAGCAAATTCCAAGAACAACGTAGCAAAATGTAGCAAATTCATAGCAAAATTTCGATACCAATTTTGAGTTGTTTGGAGAAAGTGCCGGTGCTGAGAAATTTTCTATTTTCGGGTATACCGGAAAACCCAGGGGGTAGCAAATTCCACAAGAACAACGTAGCAAAATGTAGCAAATTCATAGCAAAATTTCGATACCAATTTTGAGTTGTTTGGAGAAAGTGCCGGTGCTGAGAAATTTTCTATTTTCGGGTATACCGGAAAACCCAGGAGGTAGCAAATTCCAAGAACAACGTAGCAAAATGTAGCAAATTCATAGCAAAATTTCGATACCAATTTTGAGTTGTTTGGAGAAAGTGCCGGTGCTACGTCAAGATAGCACGGCATGTTTGTTTCCAAATTTCCGGAAAAACCAAATTGTAGCAAATTCTAAAAATAGTGTAGCAAAATGTAGCAAATTCGTAGCAAATATTGATACATGATTCCAGTATGTAGCACTAAGTGCCGGTGCCAACTTGACGGACATCTAATTTACTACATACCAACAAAAAAAACAAATATTTCCGGAATAAAAATCCGTAAATAAAGTAACAAATGAAGTTGCATTATCTTGTATGTCAGAAAATCACAATCGATTATTCCCGTATTAGAACATTGATTGATTTTGTCATGATTAAAATACTATTATTTCGAGCCAAAAATATAACTAAAATGACTAAAATGATAATTTTTCACACTAGCGTCTATTTACTCTGTTATCGGTCTTTGTAACCGTATTAAATGTCAACTGTAATATGTATATTATGAGTTACTACAGCTCTTCAGTTATATACCATAATTTATAGAAAATAGAACAAAAAATATGAATGTGCATGAAGAAAATTTAGCGAACGTGATACGAAAATTAATTTTTTGTTCATAAATTACCTACATGAGAAAGATCATTTTAACATGATTGTGACGAAAATATGTTTGTAATACATATAGAAAAACGAACGGAAATAGTATGTATGCGTAATCAAAAAGAGGAAAATGTCAAGTGATTTGTTTGTATTGTTTTCATTATTATATTTATAATAAATCATAATAAACTGGATATTCAACTACTGATATTTCATATAAGAATCCAATGTTTGAATTTTTTTTTTTTTTTTAATATTCACAGAATACAAAGATAAATTCACTATTATATAGGTAGTTTGATAAAAACTAACAGAACGTGAATGAAAAAAACGATTACTAGAAAATAAAAAAAAATTAATTCTGAGAACAAAATAATGAATTATATACCTATAATAATATTAATAATATATTAATATATATATATATATATATATATATATATATATATATATATATAATAGTAAATTAATTAAATTAAAATAATGTATTTATGTATTTTTGTTATGACTGTTAGTTTTAACATTTGGCTAAGTAGTTTTCAAAAATTTCCCGCCGATACTATTAAGTTCCGAAAATTATCCACTGTACGCCCCACGTTTCTCGGTATTTTCTCTGGGCTTTGTGACATCATGCATCTAACGCGGCAAATAGAAAAGAAGATCGATTGCACGACGTACTTTCTGTGCCCTGGCCAAATTGGTTTATGAATACGAAATGTTGTCGAAAATACATTGTACAACAACACGCACACATATAACGACCTATAGTGCCTGGACATGTATATTTTATACATCTGACTCTTCAACTAGATACTTTGTCTGAGGCGCACAATCGTAGAACACATCCAAAAATCGGTCGTTGGCTCAGTTCACTCGGTCATTTAACGTGAAATATGACTGTGGTTCAGATGGACACATTATTTCAGGAAAGTTTACATTTTGAAGTTAGAATAATAATCATACTATTATACTCGCGAATGAAATAAAAATTATATTTCTATTCGTGCACAAAAATAACTTATTTTATAGCAAAAATTCTATAATAACGTGTGCGCATACCAATGTTTCGAATTAAACAATACGTATATAATTATTCAACAGTATACGTACATTGGTACTCATGTTTTATTCGTGTACATTTAATTGTTCTTTAATACATCGAACATAACAAAAACTTTCATTGTGGTAATAACGATAAGTTATCATCTAACAGAGATTCATGAAAGTATTGTTAACAAAAATAAAATAAAAATGACAAAACCCGTTAACTTATGTATTCCATATACGATCTCGAAGAAAATCGCATCTTTGTTTCATTCACGATCAACAAATTGAACTCTAAACAAAATATTTATTACCTCATGGTTTTTTCAAGACAATGCAATATATTGTATCATAATATTAACCAGTGAGTCCATATTTTTTCAAATCGAAATGGATATTCGATATATTATACAAATTTTAACTACGTTTGCTAAAAACTTGCGAAAATTTTTAATGAAAAAATGTTGATAAAAATAAGTTAAGTAAACAAATTATTACAAGAGAAATTAAGGTCATATTAACCTATTTTATTCAGAGAAAATCTGAGTGCTTTCGGTAGTCAATCTATAGATAACTTAACCTAACTTATAGGTTCACAAAGTTTAATTCAAACATTTGTGTTTTGCTATATCAGTTAATTTCCAAAACTAGTTACTACAATAAAAACTGTAAAAACAAGGTGTTCTATTTAATACGATCATTTATTTATTTAATTAATTTTACGTCTTATGCACTTTAAAATGGTAAAATGTAGACGTAAAGTATAAAGACTAATATTATAATGCTGGTTAGTCATAAAATATTTTAATCACACATATTTATTTTATAGAAGATTATTATTAGAAACTTAATATCAGGGTATAACAAATTCCTGAGACCTGGTTATTGTTAGAATTTAGATTCTATGTCGTTATGTCGTTTTTTTATCAACAATTTAACCTTTTAACATTTAATAAATCTTTAATTAAACCCATCATCAAAATAATTTTGACTGTTATCAAAGCTTAAGAACCTGACTAATATGTCAGTAATAATATTTTGGTTGGGAAATTATTAGATATTTTTTCTATACATATTATTATACCTTATAACCTAACCTTATAGTAATGAACGGCGAATGATATGCGATTTCGGAGAAGAAAAAGTTAGTAAACAATATACATAGAATAATATGTTCGTAATTGTTATCGATCTGATGAGCAATAGTTCGAGGTGCCATTGTGTGTTTACTGAAAAGCCGAAATAAAATGATACGTCATTCTAATAACGTACATTGAATTGGCTGTGTGGATATAAATCTATATAAATATGTTTTATTATTATAGGCCAGAAAAGTCGGACTGAATGAGCGCTACTGACAACAAAAAAATCAACTCACCAGCGTCTAAATCATTCAGAGCGAGTGTAGTATACATATATACTATATAAAGTATATATAGTTTAATGTATTGTACAAAATAACTTTCGGAGATCTGACGCTCGTAGGTGGTGGCTACGAAAGCAGGAGTGTGTAGAGGATGAGTAGAAGTTCCGTTTTAAGGACGTAGACATACACAAACCAGTAAATTAGAAACGACCTATCCCCTGAGAGACGTAAATACGTACAGATATTACAACGATGTATACAGAATATTCAGTAACTGTGCACGAACTGCAATAAATCCGTATGTGTTTCATATAGTATATAGTTAGCAACTGTATATTTCATTGAAAAACATGTAAATATATTTATAAATTAGCCAAGTATAAAAGCTAATACCATAGAATATATGAAATCAGAAAAGTCACTGATAAATTTTATATAGGTAACATCATTCGGCTATTGTTATGAAGTCCCAACAGTGTGTATATTTAATATATTATATGATTTAATAAACAATATACATAAAAACAATGAAGTACCTACGTTTAATGTTTTCAATACAATTATCACAGCATACATGTTATCAATTTTAATGTTATAAGAAACTAGAACTCCATAAATATGGCGATTGAATCTTGCTTACATTTACAAGTGGTCATTCCGATTTCATATAATCTGTATTTAAACGTTGTGCCTTAACCAGATAATATATTTTGGTGTATGGAGCTGTTGTTAAACGTAATTCGTGTGCTGAAATTCGAATTTATTTATTGAGTTAAGCTCGGGATCCGTTAGTTTCTCGGAGTAACTGTGATTATCGATCACGCTTCTATTACTATTGGAAGGAAGTCTTGTCCAAAAAACGTTAAGGCTTAATCTAAGCTTACTTATACGTGCCTTATTGATGGTGTTACAATTTATACACCTTTAATATGGCGTATCCCAACACCGATCGATTTTATACCCTACAATCATTCAAGTATACCGATTATTTGAAATCAATCAAATGTTAAAAAAAAACTTACTTTAAATTTTAATTATTTTAAATAAATTATTTATAATGAGTATAAGTCAAATGCTTTTTTAGTTTAATTATTTTTAATTACTTGGCGATTGCGGTCAATTATTTAAATTAATATCGATCCGTGTACAAATACTAAAATATTCATTCAGTCGTCTACGACTTAAGATACTGTATATATTTTGGTTAAGAGTAGTGACTACTCCTCATCCGTATATATTGAATATATCATGACCAAGACGAAACACAGATTCTTGTTCGAATTTCCAGAGACGTTGTTTCGGGCGGACGTCACTGTATCAATTACCGGTCTTCCGATTATTTTGGATTGCCAGTCACGACTGCTGCCGTGGTGACCGGACACTTTATGCGATAAGCATGATGAAAGGAGTGGAGAGGGGGTGTCCCGTGTCGGTTGGTGTACGTCAGTACGTTATGCATTATTCATACGATGTCGGCGGCGGTCCAACACGACTCTGCGCGGCGCCATTGATTTAATACGGTAATCTCTTCTCTCAGCCCACTACCGCATAATATCTTCTGCTCAACAGAGACCCTACTTCCCTGTGGAAACCCGACGGAAGTCCTCAGTGTGATGATTAAAGAATACATACACACACTAGCTCAACCCTGGTCATGCGGTCATTGTAGCCTTCTCCTGCAATTGCGTCACCTGGTACAAATATGCGTATTCAATGTGTAGGCGAAAATTGTACACATTTTCTCGTGTTGCGTATTTTACCTTATCGTGTAAATTTTTAAATGTAGGATACGTGTATCATGAATGTGTTTTTTATTTACTACCAATCAATTATTGATTACATACCATACATAATTTTATCACAGAAAGCATTATGAAAGTGATGACCAGCTACAGCCCGCGAGCAAAATCCAAAAAGCGATAATTTATTAATGGGTTTGTCAAAATATTAAATCAAATTTAAAAATATGATTATCGCCATTTTAAATATTGTGCTACTCTAAAAAACGATTGTGGTGTATTGATAAATTAGTGATGCATTACAATTTAAACATACTTACAATCGAATTTGAAAATCGTTTTAAAGACGTTCGATAAAATGAAGAGCTTATCAATTTATTTGAAAATCCATTTAACATAGATCCAAAAAAAAATTCTAAACTTCTTTAAAATTAGAATAATAAAACTTCAACTTGATAATTATTTAAAAAGACAACATTAATACGACTGAATATTCTTGTAGAATTATGTCAATATATCTAAAGATTTTCCAAACGATCGACAGTTTACGGTCAAGATATCTAATATTTTCGATTCAACTAATATCTGTAAGCATGTATTTTAAACTATAAGGATCAAAAAAAAGCAAAACTAGGTTATTCATAGCAAATTATTAACTCCACGCCGTTCTTTAGATAAATTCAAGAAAATTAAATACTAATATTGTTGCTCTTTATGAACAAGAGCAATGTTAACACTCACATTATAAAAATATTTTGTTTATAATTTAGATATTTTTTTCTTATTTATAATAAATAATTAAATTTATTACTGAACCTAAACTAAAATGAGAAACAGTTAAATATCTTGGCTCACCAACATTTTTATTTATTTTTTATTTTTTTGTTGTCCTCGGTAAAAAATATTTGGTCACTCTGCATTATAAGATAGTCAATCGCAGTTTTTTAAGCTAAATAAAATCGTTCTTCTTCTCGATAGCGCAAGGTCATTTCAATGACGTGTTATAAATTCTAATACGCACCGCATTATGGTGCACCTAAACGTAACCACGTAGTTTGGCCAATCAGAGACAATTATTTAAATACTTAATAGTCGGTACTCTAGAATGCTCTAATAACCAGAAAAATTTCTTGCGAATGGACGTAAAACGTAGAAAACACGTTTCAGTACATTATTATGGGGTATATACGGGTATTTCAGTCGATACAGTAAATCAATGCAAGGTCAGCGGTGGCGCGATGGCAATGATGAGGAGCAAGGATAGTATACCCAGAAATCGTAGCAGCCGATGCCAGTACAACAATTACAACAATACTAATAGTAATAAGTGTTCATGCGTTCGATGTACCACGACCACCATTGAAGATTGATTACAATTCCACAATACGTATAGGTTGTACAAATAGATTATTGTTTGGTGACGATGGCCGGATGAAAACGTACGAATACCGCATAATATTCGGAGAACAAAAATGTAAAACCAATGTGGTAAATGTTGTCGATATCGTTCCATGTGTGTACATGACTTATTGTCAACCCAACGGTGGAAATAATCTCGCTTTAATGTATGACCACGGTTTCTATCGTAACATCAGACATGTAGCATGTAACATTTAAGCAAATTTTAGCAATTTAGTTATTATATTGTAATATTTTGAACAGTCGTATCCAAATATTTACAAAGCAAACGCCGAAAAGGTGTGGGTTTTATACATTTATTACATTTTATACACATATTCATATTAAGAATAATATTGGTGATAATACTGTTTGAGACTTTTGTGTGTGTGTTCATTTTTATTATTCCAAATAAAAAGATGATCAAAATGTTGAAGCAATTATTATTATAAACCAAGTTGAATGATGAGCAACGGTTTTCATTACAGATGTTTATTCACTCTACTTTCAGGAAACGCAAATAAATAGTGAAACTGTTTCACTGTTTGGTTATTTTTCGGAGACATTGTTTTTAGTTAATTTTGTGAAATGCTTTATTAAAATGTCTAAAAACACAATTAGATAGGTATTTTATACGATTGTATGGGAAATTATTACGTTACACAAAGGATAAATTGCAACGAGCTTATTTGTATTAATGTATTCGAAATTATGTAAATACACAATGCAGTGACAATATATATATATATCAAATAATAATAGTATTCAAACATCTATGTTCGTATAAAATATCACGACAGGAAATAATATTAAAAGATAAAGTTTTCGTTTTAATTAAATTGTATATTGACTTTAGTGTGACTATATCAATAATTTCAAAAATACATCGATTAGAAGTAATATGTTTAAAAAATAATTAAATTCAAAATATATGAAAAAAAAAACTATAGTTTTAACAATAGTTGACCAGTTGTACAAAAAGAGATCAAATAAATTATAAATTGATTTAGGTATATAGAGTTATATTGTGCATGCGGTTAAAGGTTGTTAATTTACGAATAATTCATTATCGTTAAAATATTATGCCAATACCAATCAGTTAAGCTTATGATTTAATATCGAAATGTATTATAGTTCAAAAACTAAGAAGACATTTCTTCGGATTTCTCCAAAAATATTACAGAACAATATTAATTTTGAAATTATAATGTATTTTTTAATGATTTTATGGTTGCGTAAGCCAAAGTTTAATATGTGATCATAAAAACAAGAAAATAATATGCTTCTTCGTGCCACGTGGTAATAATTAACTGTCAAAAATTTAGTTGGATATTTAGAATATTTAAATACACATATTATTCATGTTTAAACTTAAATTTACATGTCATTTTTTTATGTTCATCGTACCAAATCGTAATCGATACTATACGTTTTTAGCTTATATAATAATAATAATAATAATAATAACCGAAGCAATACATATTATTATCCACACTTGAATATAAATGTTAATGAATTTTTTAAGTCAAATAAATCGATTCAATAACTACTGTTGCAAATGTTCGTATAAAATATAATAATATTATTAAATTCGTTTTGATAGATTTATTAACTATCAACGTATGGGAAATTATAGTGAAAATAAATTTCCTTTGTCGACAGTTCTTTCCTAGAAATGTTTTGATACACTCCATGAACGATTTCGATTATATTTATTATCTTTTGTTACAACGGAACAGCATTGATTTTTACCAATTTAATAATATAATATGCATATTTATATATGTGTGTGTGTGTGTGTGTGTGTGTGTGTGTGTGTGTGTGTGTGTTTGTGTGTGTGTACGATTGTACGATATGTGTATTAAACGATTTACGATTTATAGAAATTGGTTGCGTGTGTATGTTTATGTAATGCATGATACTATAATATATGTATATGTAGAATGAACTGCGATGTGTTACTATAGCCACAAAATTTATATAGTTAATATAATTAAAAAAAAAAATAAAAATACATATTTATTATCTATATTATATATCTGTATTATATTTATAGCGAGGGATAAAAAAATGCATAGAATAAAATAACGCAATGATCAAGCAAGCAATTTTATACACATTTTTAATGCTATTTTGATCCGTTGGGATAGACACATAAAAACGATATGGAAAAAGGAAACGAATAATATTTAGTTTGTTTTATGCGCAAACGATAAAAAAAAAATAGAGAAAATATTTTATTGTGAATATAAAATGAATTAATAATATTGAATTTTGTCGCTCTAGTAAAAATTGTTTAATACAAAAAATATTTTCGATTTACAATTTTCAATGCAGCAAAAAAAAAAAAAAAGTAGGGAATAAAACGAGCTTAGAGTGGTCATTAGAGAAATATTAATATTATTGTTAAAATTAAAGCCCCTAGAAGCCAAAACTACAATGTTTGTACTTACAAGTCGAATGCACATGAAAACAAAGTATTTGTTGTGAGTACAACAAACCGATATTATTGAAATACACTACATAATATGTTTCATTTAGTTAAATGGTAAAATCATGAACCTGAACATTTACGTCACAATAAATATCCTAAAATAAACTATTTGAATTTGATTCTAATCATAATAATAATAATATATTCATGAGTAAATAATATTTAACTAATAAGATAAGGGTTGGTTTTCAGCAGCGATAGTTGCTTATACTCTTATGTTGTACTGGTTATACTTATATAATGGAGGGAATATACAGTGTTATTAGCAATATTAATAATAACACGGACAAAGATTAAATTGTAAACATTTCACTGATAATAGGATATAATAGGATATACCATATTTATAAAAGAACATATTTTATGAATTTCCAAGAGTCAGAGAGTATACATGCTTAGGAATTCCAACTATGAGTGTTTAATATTGTTGTTACAAAACTTAAAAATATTTGTGTACTCAAAAATACATGACGAAATACTGAACGGTTAAAATCGAATACAACGCAGGTATTATATACAGGATGTTCCTGAAATGGTATAGGAAATTAGTATACGCGTACTCTCTGGAGTGATCAAATAAAAAATCTTTTCCAATTTTTTTTCTATCATCAAAATCCGAGTTTTATCTTATTATGTTTAAAACATTATTTAAAATCTAAACACAAATACTTGTAATGTATTTCTTGCGAATTTTTCACATGAATCGATATCGCACTCCCGCTTAAAAAGTGACACAACTGAAAAAATGTAATTTTCCATCTTATCATAAATATCGTAAATATCATATTTGTATTGTACAAAAACGTCACAAGTTTATTCCTATTTTTCCCCAACAGATGGCCAAATAAATTGACCTACTTATGAAGTTACAAAACGATTTACAACATTTTGTACTTTTTCAATTAACTTTATTGAAGAATCACATTTTTTCAGTTGTGTCACTTTTTAAGCGGGAGTGCGATATGTGACATCGATTTTAGTCTTGTCGTGCGTTTTTCATACTTGAGTCGCCAGAATCAAATGATGTAGCGTGAGACATCAATTTGTATTAGAACTCGGCAAAATATTCATGGATACAATTCATTTGTTCTTATTTCACATATTTGATTAGTCAACATGGTTTAATTATAAAATAATCATAATTATTCAAAATGTATTTGAAATTCAATAAAAACCGTGTAAATTAATCAGATATGTGAAATAACAACATATAAATTTCACCTACACCTACGTTTAGCTTGCAGAGTTCTCATACAAAGCGATATGTCACACTACATCTTTTGATCCAGACAACTCGAGCATGAAAAACGCGCAACAAGCCCAAAATCGATGTCACATATCGATTCATGCGAGAAATTTGCAAGAAATATCTTAGAAGTATTTAGTTTTAGATTCGAAGTAATGTTCTAATGAAAATTAGATAAAACCCAGGTTTCAAAGATAGAAAACAATTTCAAAACAATAGTCTTTTTACAACTCCGGAGAGTACGTGTTTATTAGATATCTCAACCATTTCAGAAACACTCTGTATATATTATATACATTATATATTAAATTTATGTGCTTGAAACTGGTGGAAAAAATAAATAAAATAAAACAACAACAGTAGAGTAAAAATTAAAGTCGCTTAAAAATAAAATGTATATTTGATGATGTAAATATAGTCAGATGGTTGCGGAAAGCGGCGGCACTGCGTTTCGAGTCTCACATTACAATAGAAATCTAATTTTGCCACAAAAAGCGAAATGTAATTAGGCGAAACTCTAAATAAAATTAAACCTACGAGAAAAATCATGCAAAATAGTATTAAATTTACATAATACCTATACTTATCTTGAAATATGATTTAATGTAAGTGGTAATTTGTCGTATTATTTTTTTTTTTTTAATTTTTGGCATGTATGTTTACATGGAACGTTTGGACATAAATGGTCATACACTGAACAAAAAAAGCATTGTTTTCAAAACTTAAGATCTAACTGGTTATTAAAAACGATAACCATGTCATACGTTCGTATAATTATATTGAACCATAATTTTTCATAATATAGTTATTATTTGTTATATAGAGGTTGAAGCATCAAAGCCTCATCGAATTGCTGTAAATCAAAGCGCAAATATTTTCCCCGTCATATATGTTTTAAAATATTTAAAATATAAAAAAATTAAATTAATACTATTTTACACATTCTTATATTAGAAATAAATATAGCCTTTAACAAGAACAATATAATTCATTGAGTCGATAAACGTGACCAGAAAATTAATCTTAAATGAAAACTAAGTTTTCGAACATGCAGCCAAAAATAATACATATAAATAAAAATGCATGTAAATTATAAATTTTACGTTATATCTTATGAAAAACTTTGAATTTATTTTTAGTAAACAAAAATTTTACCAAAACAGTATTATATGCAACATTATACTATCGGTAATATCCAACCCATAATGGGCCTTTACACTCCGTATTTATTGAGGAGCATATTGTGTGAACAATTTTGTTAAAATTGTTATGGTTGTGTTTATAATATATTGAACAATAATTTTAGGAAGTTTTTATCTGCCTATATCCTTATTATAATATCCTTATTTTCAATTCAAATGAAAATTGTACGGAAAAGGGATCTTGTACACTCGTAGGCATTATTTAAATAACTTAAGACCAGAAATAAAAAGCCTATATTATACTAATAAAAGTACGTTCCTCATAAACCTATTATTACAAATTTGAAAATATTATAAATCCTTAATAACAATTAGTAGGCACTAATTGATACAGCTATACAATTTTTACTAGTCAATTAATTATTTTTATTTAGAAAATTACATGACTTTTATAAAATATTAATAAAAATAAAATAATATTGTGTTTTGTATTGAAACATCTATATTTGTTTTTAAAACTATAATGTTCAAGTATACATGGTAGACTATGATTGAATTTAAAACAAACCATTCCTGAGCAAAACTATGTGGTTGAAAAGTTGCTATATTGTTAACCCACATACAGACAGAGAATTTCAGTGTAAACCAAAACGTAATAATTAAGGTCAAATACTTACGTATGAATCAAGGCGTCACGATACAAACATAAATGCGGAGGAGTGTGCGGAAAACACAATTAGGACTCTGATCACTCTCCAGGATAAACAATTCACACCCCCTCATGCCAAAATTTCACGAATATCTGTATGATACCCAGATCTTTGGAGATATTATTCGGATGAACCGCCATATTTAACAATATTTTATGGCTATATTATAGAATTATATAATTCTTAAAAAAAATAAAAAAACCGTATCAATTAAATTTTTATATTTGTTTTTCAATTCACTGTTTTTATTTATAGAGTACTTATATGGAGCAGTTATTTAAAGAAATTAACTAAAATGAACAAATTTAACTAGCAAAGATACACATTATAATATATCTATACTAATATGCCATGAATAATATTATTTACTATCTACAACTGTATAATACACTAAGTTAGTTAGTGTCACTAATAGAATAAGAAGATTATTAAAACGGTAGCTAGATAATAAATTGAGCTTCTTAAACTGTGGTTTTTCCCATTTCAACCACTTAAAATTAAAAATATTCAAAACCTTTCTTTATTGTAATTCTGGATTATAATACAAACATTCTCTGAAAATGGCATATCGTTATCTATCATAGTTTATACCGTGAGTTAATTATAAACCGTCAGTCAGGACTTCTTATTATATAAACCGATATTAATAATAATAATTATTATTACATATCATCATTTTTTCGTTGATTTTTTAAGATTAAATAGATTTTTATAAGTGAGAAAAATTATTGTTTTATTTTTAAGAATTATTTTTTATCCTAAGAATAACCAAGTCCGTTAAAAAGATGTTTGAATGTATTCACATATAATGAAACGTCGGTGTTCGGATTCGGGACATGATGCAAATCCACGTACAATATATACCATGCAATGAACATATCCATCCGGCCGGAAACTGAATGTATATCGACAGTCCGATACACATACATAATAATACACACATAGGGAGACATTAATCGTAAATACATATTTATAGTGTGTACACGATGTATTTTCGACAAAGAGCTTATTGTGTAACGACGCCACTCAGAATATCTTCAGTCCTTTACAGCGTGATCGAAGTGGTGAAAGTAATAGCGTATATAGTTTCGACCGTGTAACTGCAGAAGCAAAAGCAGCAACAGAAAATTGTAACTTGAATACGCAATGGTGGAAAGGAGGGAGGAAATCGTATAAATCATAAAGTTTACTTTAATGTCATGAAAGAGCACGCTCTCCTTCATCCACCAGCACGTATTATTTACCTGCAAGCAAAGGAATATGTAGTGGTGGGGTAGAATACCGGGGTGGAGGAAAAAAAAAGAAACGTAAAGAAATGTCCTCGTGAGATTTATAATCCACCGTCGTCACAGATCTTCTCTGCTCTTTCCGTTCACGGTTCGGATATTTTTATAGTTTAACACTTGTCAAACAACTCTTTCTCCGCCACCAGTACAAACTACACATGAGTGTATTTAAAAATAAATGGGAACCTCAGTTTACTCATTGACTATTTTTTGGCTACAACGTTTTCCATATAATCAATGAATGTGAGACATTATTTTATTTATTTTAAATGCAATATATTCAGACTGATTGAAAAAAAAAAAAATAAAAATACTTTTCAATCCATCCAAAATCATTCCATTTATATTCGTTCGGTTTTTTCTATTAACTATCATAATTTCTTTGTCATATTTGTTGTGTGCCAAGGTTTACATAGCTTTAATATCTTTTCTTTTTTCAAAACAGCAAAATGAAACTTGTTAATCATTCACTGAAATTAATTTGTTATTAAAAAATTTTGTATGCTATAAACTTATAAAGAATAAAGAAATAAAAATAAAAATGGGTATACAATGATATTATTTGTCTATCTGGTGGCCATACTGATTTTCTTTTAGAAAATATATTTATATTATTTATTATACATATACTTTGGATTTGAAAAATGGCGATGTGCAATACATGATGAGCGATAATTATTGAATGGTTGAATGTTTTCGTAACGCCGCGGCGGTAAAACTGATATTTATGACGTTTTTTCTCTCCCGATATTAAAAAACATTAGGTTAAAAAAAAACATGATTTCCATCGTATCACAGTAGGGTTCCCTCAATAATCTCGATGCAGTTAAACCTTTCTTTTGAAAATAAACAATAAAGTATAAACTATACGACTTTGAAATTCATCTTCCACTTATATTGTTGGACTACATTGTGTATTCGTAATCTGTATACATCGATAAGTTCACCCAAAATTGTTTAAGTTTTGATGATTTTAAACATTTCAAACTATAATCAATTAATTTTTTTGATGGAATCTATCAACTTGATCAATTTTAGTCAAAATCATATATCCAAATTTCAGCCAAACTCGATTTTTATCTTGCAATAAAAAACCTTATATTTTGAGTTAATTTTATAGCGCGTCAATAATTTGAACAAAAATATGCAAATCGAATAAGTAAAAAAATAATTGTCCACAAACGCAAATGTACGCACTCAAATTATAGGTATTACACATTTATATAATGCTTATCAGTCGTAAAGTTTTCAAAATAATCTTTTATACGAACCCGGGTTACCTTGACAACAATAAATAATAGGTCAAGGTGACATAATTCAACGTTTCAAGTATATTAAATACTTAATAATTCAATTTTGTTAATAAAAATTTTTCTTTGGAAAAACATCATGATACAAACTATTACAATACGTTATGAGGTAATTTAATTATTATTAAATCATAATTCAATGTAGAATTTAATTTTGAAGTATAGGTATTTTTTTTTTTTTTTTTTTAATATACCTTTTTTTCTTATCATCAAGTTTTAAATATTTATTCCGGCATACATTTAAAAAATAAAATTATGTATTAAAAATACACGAAAATAAACTCCATTTAACCACGCTTATTATGATTAGTAATCTTTTATATTTCACACGCACAGCGATAATATTGGAAACGTCAAAGTTGGCCACTTTCCTATGCCGAAATATAAACGTTGCAACAACGCGCTGTTTTATAAATAGTAATAATAATTTATATTTTTATCCATTATTCATCTGAGTGGCTTTGATTTTATTTGATATTCATATAATATTCCGTATGCTTCGTAAACATTCAAATCCTTTAATTTTGTTTTTATTTATTTTAAAAATTATTGTTTGTGACGGCCGTCAACTACAATACATGTCGAATCGGATGTTTATTTATTATACGTATATTATTTTACATTTGTTTATTCAGGTTTTTTTTCCAATGGAATTTATACTCTTCTGTGTGTACCTAAAGCAAAAACCGAAATACGTCCTGTGTCCAAACGTCCGTTTTCACTTGTCAAATTAAATTTTAATGGAATAAAATATATTTTTTCCCCACTAAAACAGGAAGGACGTTAATAAGAAATTAGAATCTACATCCAGCGACAAATGTTATTTTATTTTACACGATCAACAATTATAATTGTTACAGTGTCACATAGTGTATAAAATATTTCAGTGATCGGTCGATTTTTCAAATTTTTTACTTTTTTTAAAAAAAGAAAATTACAAGTTAAGTGCCATTATTTACAAAACTATTATTTCAATAATAACAAATATTTCAATTGTATCAAGATTTTTAGACTTATACAATGTCGGGTGGGAAGATAGGAATACAATTTATCGTTTAAATTATAAAACCAAAACTTAATATGTAGAATATGATGATATCCATGGATTAAAATAGTAGAGGTTTGAGAGTTGAAGGAAACACTAGTATCCGAGATTGTTTAATCACGGAAATGTTGGAATAAATTGTGGATTCCTTTATTAAATAGCATAGTATTATATGAATACACTTTCATAATAGTATAGTATCGTACTGTCATTAATCGAAATAACATTATTTAATATCCGGATTGCTACCACGCAATACGAATCAATTCCAAAAACTAGATTTTCATAGACAGAAACAGCGGTGAATAGGCCCGCCAAAATACTGGATAAGTTATCTATGTGTCAAACGTCGTATTTTGTGATATTTAAGTTTTAAACTGACTCTAAGTAGGTATCAGAATTATATGCACAAAAACGTGACAAATATAATGTAAATATGCAAAGTGAAAAGGTCAAAATATTCATTTATATGCATTAATAATTGAAAAATATGCATCATCAATTTATATTACTTTATCTTCTTCTTCTTCTTTTGCCTCGCCTTCCTCCCAACTATTTGGGGTCGGCCACCCTTATCCTACACCTCCACTTCACTCGGTCAATCACATCTCCTCTGCATACACCAACAGCCCTCATGTCATTCTCCAAAGTCTCCAACGATCTCTTTTTTGGTCTTCCTCTTCCTCTTTTCCCTTCAACGTCCATCTTCATAACCACTCTTACTACATTCGTTTCCTCTCGCCTCATCACATGCCCAAACCATCTTAGCCTATTTTCTCTCATCTTGTCCACAATTGGCGCTACACCAACACTCCCTCTCATGTATTCATTCCTTTTTCTATCTTCTCTTGTCCGCCCAACACTCTGAACCATACAGCATAGTTGGTCTCACTACACTTTTATAAAATTTACCTTTCAGCCTCATTGGAATTCTTAGAGATGAAATTTTCTGTAGAAAAAAACAAATTATGAATGATCTGGGTATTCCTTTTGGACGAAATCTTATTGACAGTTAATTTAAAAATTATAATGTTAAAGCCAGTATATTTTTCACTTCGCCCAAAATCTATAATGTTTATAATGTTTATAGCCAAGGTCGTGTCTATACATTTTTTTTTCGGTGTTTTTTGACAAAATAAAATAAAATAAAATTTATATTACTTTATACCTTTATATAATCAACAAAATATTTAAATTTTTTTTAAAAAAAAAAACATCTTTATTTATTTTTAAAACAATTTAAAGAAATTCAACAAAGTAAAATTATATGGAAATTGAACCTTTTAACATCTAAATAGTTAATTTTGATAGATTTTTTTTATTATTATTATTTTTTTTTTTATATATTACAATTTTATATTACAAATATGTACAATCTGTACAATGTAGCACAATAAGTATATATGATATTATAATAGTAACATGAGTATTTTGAATTAAGAAGTTACCCATTGGTGACACTTGGCTAGGAAACTTTAGATAGTTAAAATTTAAATTTAAACAAAATATCATTGTATACATATTGAATTTCCTGAGTACCCAATAAATTAATGCTCAATTTTACACAACTTTAAGGAATGCATGTTAAATGTTATTTTATTAGTCAGATAATAGTTTATCGATACCGTACTTAAAACTTAATACGATGTTGATAAACATTTTTTTCGTCACTAATTAAAAATTCTAATTTTTAAAAATTAAAACATAAAATAATTTGTTTATTCACTAATACAGTAAAACTATGATCATGCTATGCACATACGAAAACAAAATTCTCTCGATCTCAAACTATTCAATTACATACAAAATTAAATTTGGTCTATGGAATGAGGTCTGAATCGTCGACATTTAAAACCCTCCAATAAGTGCATACACTTAATATGACGACGTTGATGCAATTCCTGACTCTAGTTATAAGATAATTATGATAAATATAGTATTTCAAATGAGCCGGATTTTTCTCGAAACAAATTCTTTAGCTAATCCACCGCTGCATAGAAAAAATTGTTATTAACTTTTGCAATTTTTTTTTATTTTAATTTCTTTAAAAAAAAAAGAAAAATATTAAAAATTACAAAAAATAAAAAGAAACATTCTTAAAAAATTGAAATTGCATCACCTTTAGTATTTTGAAAAAGTCAATTCTGCATATAATTTTTGCTTTTTATAATTTATACTACTGTCAAATTTCTAATACTTAGTTAAACAAATTAACAGACATATAGTACACTGGAAATAACTATAAATCAATATAGAAAATATGATTATATGTATTATATTTCCGTAATTTATGCCAATGAATATATTATGTTAATTTCTTTTTTCTACAATATATAGATAATTTAAAATATTTCCATTACGCTTACTTAGAGATGTGAGTTTGTATAATGCAGTGGTATAAAACTGTATTATACAAGGTATTATGCACGTGGTATAAAATTATTTTATACAGACGGTATAAAAAAAAATAATTTAGGCGTTATTTTTAGTTATTACGACGATTAAAAATATTTAGATATAAAATTATTATTTATTATATCATATCATGTTTTCCAAAAGTAGGGAAAGTACTTATTCTAAAAATATTCATTAAAATTATTAAATTAAATCTTGTATTATATGTTTTCTGACCTTCTAGTCATTTTTTAAATTATTCCTTTTTTAAATGATTCGTATTTCATAATTAATAATAGGTTTATAACTTTTGTTAAATTTCCAATAATTTGAGGTACTGGAAGGTTCTATACGGTATAATATAGGTATAATACCGGTATTATATGGTTTTATACAACAACAAAATAAAATACGGTATTTTAACATCTCTACACTCATTACAAATGTACTCACCAATTATCAATTTTAAATCCACACAATTTTTATTTTTCAATATTATTAAATGACCTTATTTTTTAAAAGTAGCAAAAATATTTATACTGCAGTAAAACAACAATTTTAAGAAAGTATTTCATATCGAATAGATAAAATAAAAACTTAATCGTTAATGACAATTACTTTTATGTAAAGGAACTAAAAGCGGATCATATTCAACTAGGTTTAATAATTTTAAAAATGAGTGTGTGCATGGTTATATCTGAACTAAATAAAGTATTATACTACGAAAAACTATTCAGCTTTTCGTTCATTTTAACAATATTTTAAACCTAAAGTATATAATTTATTTCTTGTTTTTCAGATATATTATACAAATAGTATTTAAAAATCATTACATTTAAATACCATAGATAAATTTTGGCCTTAAATATTGATGAAGACAATTTTCTCACGTTTGTCTTGGGAAACGATTATATGTTATTATCAAAAATAAGCGATGGTTTATAAATATGGTCAAAAATATTTCTATTCAAAATAGATAAAAATGTTATAATATTAATTTTTGTACGCTCAACAATAAACGGTGAACTTACATACGATTACTTTTGTTATACCAGAGTTATATATTATTATATATACATTTTTACGAATAATTGCAAGTACCTAGTTAGTTTTAGAAAAAAATAAAATAAAACAATATTAAATGTTTTCCCTAATGGAATTATTTTTATTTTTTTTTTTCTAAAAATTATATTCCATATAATATTATTAATTTTATTTTAAGTTATGATGAAATATTTAAAATCATTCTTCTGTTCGAACAACAGGTCAGGTCAAAAATTTTCAATTGGTTTTTACTATTCAAACAACAATAAATATGTAAACAACGTAAAAAGTACTATAATAGTTACACTGATGATAAGAAGGCAGTGAATTCAGGTATCAGGAATTTAAAAATATTATTCATCTATAAATAATATAGTATAATAATATAGTTTCAGTGTAGGAGTAGGTGTGCACCAGGGGTCAGCTCTAAGCCCCTACCTGTTCTCAGTGGTAATGGATGAGGTTTCAAAGGAGATACAGAGTAAGACACCATGGTGTATGATGTTTACGGATGATATAGTTTTTGTAGGAGAAAACCTGGAAGTTGTCAATAATAGGGTAAATGAGTGAAGGTTAGCCCTCGAAGAAAAAGGATTGAGAATAAGTAGAAATAAAACTGAGTATATAGAGTATGATTTTGGATAAAGAGACCAAGAAGTTGAAGGAATGAGGAAACCACTGACAATAGGTGGTAATGTGATAGGTGAAGTTGAGAGCTTTAAATATTTAGGATCTTTTGTTCAAAAGGACGGGGGCTTTGACATGGATGTAAAACATAGGGTTAAGTGCGGGTGGATGAAATGGAAAGAAACATCGGGCGTGTTATGCGATAAGAGAATTCCAATGAGGCTGAAAGGTAAATTTTATAAAAGTGTAGTGAGACCAACTATGGTGTATGGTTCAGAGTGTTGGGCGGTTAACAGGAGAATAGAACAAAGTATGAGTGTCGCGGAAATGAGAATGCTTAGATGGTTGAGTGGAGTGGCAAGAGAAGATAGAAAAAGGAATGAATACATGAGAGGTAGTGTTGGTGTAGCGCCAATTGTGGACAAGATGAGAGAAAATAGGCTGAGATGGTTTGGGCATGTGATGAGGCGAGAGGAAACGAATGCAGTAAGAGTGGTTATGAAGATGGACGTTGAAGGGAAAAGAGGAAGAGGAAGACCAAAAAAGAGATCGTTGGAGACTTTGGAGAATGACATGAGGGCTGTTGGTGTGTGCAGAGGAGATGTGATTGACCAAGTGAAGTGGAGGTGTAGGACAAAGGTGGCCGACCCCAAATAGTTGGGAGGAAGGCGAGGCGGAAGAAGAAGAAGAAGAAGATTCATCTATAAATAATATATATATAAAACATTATAATGAACATTGGGACTAAAATACTACAGTCCTACAGTCATGAACATGCAGCACATTATGTATTAAAATCTCGGATAACTACTGTAGAAGATCCAATACTTGAACAAAATAGTTCATATTCTATTAACCGTACCAAAATATAATGAATTTACTAAACATACACGCACACTCCTTTTGACATTTTATGTCTTTTCTTTGGCACATAGAATCGAAAAGCGGTACCGAAAAAGCGTTACATATTATTCCTTAGCAACACCCCTTAGCAACTGTCTCCTAGCAACATTCTAATATTTATATATTTAAATAATAAAAAAGAGTAAATAATTTATTACAGTAGCGGCTATCTTATGATTTGTAAGTAATCGAAAAGCGTTACATATCATTCTTTAGCAACACCCCTTAGCAACCGTCTCCTAGCAACATTATAATATTTATATTTTTTATAATATTTATAATATAATATATAAGATTATAATATTATACATATATATAGTTATAAAATAAAAAAATTGTATACTAATATTACTAACAGAAATTGTGTCTTTATTTTTTATCAATTACCCTATAAATATAATCTATATATAGTTATGTGCTACATATGATGACACGGACAGCAAAGACATAAAATGTGGTACTTCATTGCAGACTCGTATGCAATATGGTTTCTTCCAAATCTTAACGTCCCAATGCTGACCGACTTTCTTACTTTTTTATATAATTCTTTACATCTTCTTTCATACCTTTTCTATATTTTTTGCATTGTAGAATTATATTATATGAGATACGTGTTTAAGTTATTCTTACATAATGAAATAATTTCTTCCCAACGTATTATTTTATAACACATATAATCAAATCGTACTGTTACAATAAATAAATAAATAACTTTCTTATATATTGTGTACTCAATACGTGCGTTTTCCGTTCAATATAATATAGTACATTTCCACAGTTAAATATTGAGATCACCATACACTGCGTGATCGCAAACAGAAAAAAAAGTGTATATATATTTAATTACATAATATATACTATCGAGACGGAATTGATTTTACAACGAACTGTTCGCAAATCAAATTAAGTTCGATCGAAATTCCACTGGGGTTCATAAATAAATTGAAGCCACGCCGTGTTATTATATTATTTACAAATAGCTTTACAAGTAGCTTTACCGCAGCTGAGTAAATGTTTCTCGAATGAGAAGAAAATTAAAATATAACTTATACTGCTCCGTCCATTGGATACCAATCAGGTAGTAACTTCAAGGTATAAACATAAATTCGTTTTGAGAAATCAATAGCCAAAAAAAAAAAAAATGTAAAACACAAACTTTGGAATAGGATTTAGAACTTGCAAGCACTTGAGGTTATCATAAAATAAAATGATTTAACATAATATGACTAAACACAACCGAATGATTATAAAAATGGTAAAATTTCAATTAGCAGCAGAAACTAATTATAGTTTAAGTATTTTTTTCTTCAAATTGCATTCAAAATTACAATGAATCCAATTCAAAGGAAATTCTACTTACATTTTATATAGTTCATAAGATTTTTTATAATACATCTGAACTTAAATGTAGTATAAAAACAAGCTACAAATCACGGTCAAAGAGAAAATAAAATATTAGATTTAAAAAGATGGCGGAGTGTAAATTGTTGAACAAAACTCAATACCTTAATTTCAAAATATGAAATAAAAATTAAATTGTACTTGTCCTAAAAAAAGTTGTTTATCTTTTTAATCACTAATGATGAATTACAAGTAATGAATAATTTTTTTAAAAATAATACCGGTTTCACACTCATATATATTTAACTTACTTATGTTTATTTTTATATTTTTTTTAGAATGAATAAGACAAAGATAAATTAATTATAATTATTTAATCCAACTACCTACTTAACAACATAATATACGATAAAACATAAATGTCCAATTTTAAATAAACAGCCAAAATACCAATTATAACATCAAAATAAAAATAAATATATATATAGGTATATATATAAATAAAATATTACATCTTGTTTCACAATACATATTAACTAACAATATATCATGACAGATAATGTCAATTAAATTATATTATTTTGATTATTAATAAAAAATTCAAAGAGAATGTCAGTATTGTTGTGATAAACACTGACAAATGAGCTATATGAGCTATTTGTGTGTATGCGATGTAATAGCTACCGAACAAATTACCTCAAGACTTAGCAAACGAAAAAGAAACAACGTAATGATAGTTTTAATCTTTCCGCGTCATCCTAAATGTTCCCTGTCAAAAGGATATTATAACTTTAAGTTGTGGACATGTAGTTATCTCGGAATATGAATTAATAACAAACAGTTAAGAGTACCAAAAACACAAACATAGCAAAAGAAAAAATAATATAATAATAAACATTTTATAAGCATATTTTTTGTTTATTTACATTTAAATGAAGTAATCTCTATACTAAATAGCAAAATGTAATGAAAATATTGCAGAGTCAAAGACCTCGGGTATAGGAAGTATTCGTAGGCACCATTCAGTTAATCGGTGCGTATTGTCGAGTATAATTTATTTAACTGCACCAAATTAAAAAAACCGGATGGGCCTCGCTCTGCTGTACAGTTAGGGGTGGAGTGCACCTCGCTTATAGGATAGGTCATAATTATAATGGATTTGTTAAATTTGAATGCAATGATAGATATCATTGTATACGAATAACGATTCTGATCGGAGTTCATATGTTTGTCTAGGATATAATACATTGTTATTTATAAACATTGTAAAAAGTATATTTTAATTTGAAACGATAAATATATTTTTCAATTAGGATGGGTTGGCAGTTGCATACAGCGATATAGTTTGTCAGTCTAGAACATTCTACTATATATTATATTTTACACGTAATTTTATGTCAATATTCGCTATTCAAATGCTTATAAAAAAAAATTGTGCCAATGGATTTTAATAATTTTTGAATGACATTAAGAACTACTTCTGTGGAATCTTCGATTAAATTTTCAAGTATTTTGTAGTAGCCAAATTTTTTTTATCACTGATTATAAAAATAAAATGTAAAAAAATCGAATATTTTAAATGCCTATAAGTGGCTTAAAAATCAATATAATATTTTGAAAAAAATATTGCATAAAAGAAATACCAATCTTAAGAGCTAGTAGAAATTTCAAAAATCTGCGACTTATACTTTTTGAATTATAACAAATATTTAAAATCGTCTGAGAATAAATCGCTATTTTATGCAATTTCGTAAATATTTAAATTTCAAACAGTCATACAATTTTTTCCTCTTAGTCCGGTAGAAATTTTTTTAAAGATTTTTGAAGAGTAGCTTATAGATAACCTAGTGTTAAAATTTTGAACCTTAAGTATGAACAGAAAAAATTTTATGAATTTTTATCTACAAAATAACTTGCAAATTATCGTGATTTTTACATATTTCGTATAAATTGGAACTTTGAGCACTTATAAAAAAAAATTTTGACTTACGATTTTAGATTTTTTTTTTATCAGTTAAGGAACAACTTATAAGAAACCTTGTATTAAATTTTCAAGATTTTCTGGGCAGCCAAAAAAATTTTATCGTTATTTAAAAAAAAAATACTTAAAAAATTTGAAAATTTAAATTGTCTATAAACAGCTTAATAAAAGTCAAAATACTTTGAAAATTTAATGGTGTATAGAGAACGCTAATCTTAACATTTGGTGAAAATTTCAAGTATTTACATCGATTAGTTTTTGAGTTATAGCAAAATAAAAAATTTGATTATGCCGAAAACTGGTTTTGCGTAAAAACTCCCGTTTTTCCCAAATTTTTTTATGGTTTTTCCCGTCGCATTTAAAAAATATTGGAAATTTTTTAATTTTGACCTCCCAAAGTACCAAATAGATTCACTTTCCTTTCAGAAAAGTTGCTTCATAAGGCAATTGAAGCATTTTTACTGCCCCAAATCGTGTCGACAGACACAAAAAAAAAAAAAAAAAAAACACACATCATTGTAAAATCAATACATTCTTCACTCCGTTCAGAATCTAAAAGTTTTGTATATTTTCAATACTAGTTTATTTTATCGTTTTAGATGTGAATTATACATGCAATTTCATTTTTTTTAATATATAAGCAACATGTGATGTTTGACATGGAAATTAAATATACAGATCCAAAATTGAGAGCTCCGTCCTATGCCAACCGAACATCACTTCAGACGTAAATTAATTTACTTTATTATTATATTATTCGAGTATACTAAACGCGAGTGGTGATATTTGTTTAATCAGGTCAGAATATTTTATTACAAATATGTTTTCTGCATAAATCTGAACTTTTTATGATCATAAATGAAAAAATTCCCTTTAAACCACTAAACATATAATTATAATGTGTAATAGGGATTAAAAGTATCGAATTTTTAGAGTATAACATTTTATATATTGTGGTTTTCTTATGGTTAGCATACTCCAGAAACAAATCCCGTAACTAGATTTTCAATTGTTCAAATAATTTGAGTCATTGTCAATTTCAGTTATGGAATCGCTTAAGAACGAAAATTTAATGGCTCAACGTGTACTGCTTAATATTGTTGAATATATAGCAAAAGTCATGTTCTTTTCTTTTTTTTTAGTAAGAAAAATTCCTACTTTAATTTAAACAAAAAAGCCATGATATCTAGAGACGCCTCAGGTATAGAAAATTCAAAAATCGTTGCATGCAACCCCCAGGATATTTATAATAATTTGTTGTTTTTTTTCTCTTGCACTGTTGCTATTGCTACTGCAGCGTTTGACGTAAACAAAAACAAACCATGGCTTCGGGGACAACAAGGCTAAAGATGTGTACGGTTTAATTAAGTTTTTAAATGGACACAAAGAATGAAACTTGAACGGATTTTGTCTAAAAACATTAAATCTAAAAGCCACAGGCTTTAAGCGTCGCACAAAACAATCGTACTTTTTAGCTTCGCAAAAGATAAAAAACAAAAAATGTAGATTTAAATCAACAAAGAAGTTTAACTATGTGATTACTTAAAAATAGTTTATCCTAGCAATTTTTAATGTCAAAGATTGTCTTTACTCTCATTTAAAATTATTATGGAGGGAGAAAATATAATATTTATATAAAGACTATTTTTAATTTTAATTCATTTCTTTTCATTGTAGATATATTCTGTAAAAAATCAATTTATATTAATTTTCATCATTTTCGTATATCAAGCATTATAAAAATTGAATTCAAAGTAAACCGAATGAAACAAAAAAATATGATATACATTTTGTGTGTAAACACCATTCAATTAAAACTAATTTCTTGAAAGAAAAATTGTATATGTTTCATTTAATGTAAATTTAAATAATATTTGTTTAAAAAATGTAAACCTTTTTGTTAAGATTGTTGTTTATTATAATTAACTTTCATAAAAAAGTTAAATATAATAATATTTAAATAGCAATAAAATATCACAGAATGTATGGTTAAAAATGATCAAAATTTGGCGGTTTTTGCTTTTTAGTATTTTATCTTATAAATTATAAACTTTACATTTTATTTTACTTATCTACATTTATTTTCATTGTAACATCTTTTGAAATCTTTAATTTTAATCATAAGTTATGGATTAATTATTTTTTTAATAAAAGGCTAAATTGAAAATTACTACTTTAACACATGTATTTAAAAAAAAATGTAGAGACAGATTATAAGTTATTTTAAATAATTAATAAGTTTTATTATATGATATATATTTTTTATTTTTTATTTTTGTTTTTCATAGACACCTGGTGATCATATAGTTGAGAAAAATAAATATATGGTTCGTTTTTCCAGTATGCATACAATATAATAAAGTTCAGTTTAATAGGAACAAAATAAAATAACATAAAAAACAGTATTTAGATTTTCAAAATATAAACCAAATAGAAAGTGAAAAATTAAAAATAAACAAAAAAGTTTTTCATTTAAAATTTTAATTTAATAATTAAATATATTTTTTTCCATACGCTACAGACCCTCCAGATAAAAAGACTAGAAAATCAGCATAGGGTTTTAACCACTGATAGATCATCGTAGAAACATTAGTGTTTACCCAGTAATCATCCTGCTACGCTTTGTCTACAATATACTTACATTCAATTATTTCAATGGTACACTTGGATGTACACAGACAGCAACAATAATGTGCGTCTTGATAGAATACAAACGTAAAAAAAATAACCGGATGGGCCTCGCTCTGCTGTACACTTGGGGGTGGAGAGCGACTCTTCATAGGTCATTATAATGGATTTGTTAAATTTGAATTCAATGATAGGTATCATTGTATACGAAAAACGATTCTGAACGGAGATGATATGTTTGTCTAGAATATAATACAATGTTATTTATAAATATTGTATAAGTATATTTTATTTTTAAACGAAAAATTTAGAAAAACCAAAAATTTAAATTGTCTATAAATAAGTCACAATATGTCAAAATACTTTGAAAACTTAACCATGTATAGAAAACGTCAATATAAAGATTTGGTAAAAATTTCAAGTTGTTGCGGTTTTTCGTTTTTGAGTAAGAGCATTTAAAAAAAAAAACAATATCTTTGTCAGTCTAGAATATTATACATTATATTATATTTTACATGTAATTTTATGTAAATATTCGCTGTTCAAACACTTATAAAAAAAAATTGTGCCTATGGTTTTAATAATTTTTGAATGACATTAAGAACTACTTCTGTGGAATCTTCTATTAAATTTTCAAGTATTTTGTAGGAGCCAAATTTTTTTTATCACCGATTATAAAAATAAAATGTAAAAAAATCGAATATTTTAAATGCCTATAAGTGGCTTAAAAATCAATATAATATTTTGAAAAAAATATTACATAAAAGAAATACCAATATTAACAGCTGATAGAAATTTCAAAAATCTGCGACTTATACTTTTTGAATTATAACAAATATTAAAAATCGTTCGAGAATAAATCGTTATTTTATGCAATTTCGTAAATATTTAAATTTCAAACAGTCATAAAATTTTTTCCTCCAAGTCCGGAAGAAATTTTTTTAAAGAATTTTGAAGAATATCTTATAGATAACCTAGTGTGAAAATTTTGAACCTTAAGTATGAACAGAAAATATTTTATGAATTTTTATCTACAAAATAACTTGCAAATTTTCGCAATTTTTACATATTTCGTATAAATTGGAACTTTGAGCATTTATAAAAAAAAAATTGTGATTTACGATTTTAGATTTTTTTTATCAGCTAAGGAACAACTTAAAAGAAACCTTGTATTAAATTTTCAAGATTTTCTGGCCGGCCAAAAAAATTTTATCGTTATTTTAAAAAAAAAAAATTAAAAAATTGAAAATTTCAATTGTCTATTAATATCTCAATAAAAGTCAAAATACTTTGAAAATTTAACGGTGTATAGAGAACGCTAATCTTAACATTTGGTGAAAATTTCAATTATTTACATAGATTAGTTTTTGAGTTATAGCAAAATAAAAAATTTGAGTATGTCGAAAACTGGTTTTGCGTAAAAACTCCTGTTTTTCCCTCATTTTTTTAGGGTTTTTTGCGTCGCATTTAAAAAATATTGAAAATTTTTTACTTTTGACCCCCCAAAGTACCAATTAGATTCACTTTCCTTTCAGAAAAGTTGCTACATAAGCAAATCGAAGGATTTGTTACTACCAAAAAAAGTGTCGTCAGACACAAAAATAAAAAAAAATAAAAATAAAAAAAAATAATAAAAAAAAAACACACATCTTTGTAAAACCAATAGATTCCATCACTCCGTTCAGAATCTAAAATTAAAACGATAAACTATGGCTGTTTAATTGATTATATCCAGCGAAGAATCAATGGCGTTTAAAGGTCTTTGAAAGGGAAATCATTAGCACACTAATAATCCGTAAAGACCGAAAATCATTCGTTGAAAATTGAAAACGCGTTAAGCTGACCCAGGGATGGAAACTTTCAGCAAACAGGGAGAAGATATGTTCACCATAGATCTATGAACACAAACCCACAATACCCTCCACATACCATTATATATATTTAAATCTTATAGATTTAATTCGTAACGCGCGCACTTGTTTGTAATGATTTCATCATTAATAACAAACATTATTTTAGAATCTCTAATACTTTTAAGCTCGAAATTCTAACTATCCAAACAAATTTCGCATGAACATGATTAACCATTATATTTTTTAAATGAGTATTCAAAGGTTTATTTTTCATATATTCAATGACAGTGCGTATATGGTCAATCGAAATTGACTTACGCTTTTCTGTTTTTAATATTGAATCAGTGAATTCATAATCAAAAAACCTTCCATATAAGTTATAAAACGGTCAGCAACATTCAAAATTGATATAAATATATCAATAATTACTATCATATATTAATAAAAATTAACTATTACTTTATTCTACAAAAATGCGTTATCCGTATAATTAGAAACATTTTTAATAATCAAACAATTTTTAAAATTATTAGTCTAATATTATTTTTAACACTTATAATAAATTAATTTATGAATTCTAAATAGAATCTACATGAAAGTTCATTATCCTTATTCTTCATACATAAATATTTGTATATCTTAAATAAATAAAAATATTTATGTGTGAAGAACAAGAATAATAAACTTGCATGTAGATCCTATTTAGAATTCATAAATTAATTTGATATAAATTTTAAAAATTATATTAGACTGAATAATTTTAAAAATCGTTTGATTATTAAAAAGTGGTTTTAGTAATATGTATAACGCATTTTAAAAGAATAAAGTAATAATTCATTTTTAATAATTATATTTTTTAACACATAACATAATGTTAATAAAAACACCTGGTGTATAGATCTTCAGTATCTAAATCGTAAACTTTATACATATATTTCTATCAGATTAAGTTCTTCGATTCTATTTTTGTCAGTTTACTATAAATGTAATAATTTCTTAAGCGAATAATGTCACCAAAAAATTTCTTTTATTGACTTAAATTGTTGGCAGTCCTTAACACATAATTTGTATGCTTATATATGATTTTGATCATGTGTATCATATAATAAATAATAAACAAAATAATAGAACTTTATAATTAATCATATATATTAAATATATATTAAATATTCATTAAAACAAAATTAAAAGTGTAACAACTTTTTTAAAAAAAAAAAAGTTGAAACTTCTTTTTAGAATATATTTATTATAAAACGGTGTTCATAAAGTATATTAAAGAACTGCTTTTATCATATAACTTATAAGTTGGTATAGTTGTATATTGGAATTTTTTATTTCCATAATTAGGATTATTGTTAATATCAAAAAAAAGTAATCATTCTTAAAATCCTAAAAACAAAATATAATATTTTTTGTTTGTAAATTTTTAATATTTTTAACTAAAAATTAAAATTATATATTTTAAAGTATTCTTATTAAATGGATTTCAATTACATCTGAAAGTTAAAATCTACATAATGATTTATTGAAATACATTACTTGAAATATGCAGTGTATTCTTATATAAATATTTCATATTTATTATTTATATTTACTAGAAATATGTAATATATTTTTGATATTATATCAATATTCTTATTTTTATTATCGAATTTATATGTTTATTATTAAACTTAGTACTGCTGAGTGTAACGAAATTAAATTTTAACTTTGTATTGTTAGTTAGACCAAATAACCGGTTAGTGGCATTCGGGGACTGCCACGATAAAGCTATTGCATATTAAATAAATAAGAATGAGTGGTTAAATGAGTGGAGGTTAGCCCTCGAAGAAAAGGGATTGAGAATTAGTAGAAATAAAACTGAGTATATTGAGTATGATTTTGGACAAAGAGACCAAGAAGTTGAAGGAATGAGGAGACAGCTGACAATAGATGGTGATGTGATAGGTGAAGTTGAGAGCTTTAAATATTTAGGATCTTTTGTTCAAAAGGACGGGGGCTTTGACATTGATGTAAAACATAGAATTAAGTGCGGGTGGATGAAATGGAGAGAAGCATCGGGCGTGTTATGCGATAAGAGAATTCCAATTAGGCTGAAAGGTAAATTTTATAAAAGTGTAGTGAGACCAACTATGCTGTATGGTTCAGAGTGTTGGGCGGTTAACAGGAGAATAGAACAAAGTATGAGTGTCGCGGAAATGAGAATGCTTAGATGGTTGAGTGGAGTGACAAGAGAAGATAGAATAAGGAATGAATACGTGAGAGGTAGTGTTGGTGTAGCGCCAATTGTGGACAAGATGAGAGAAAATAGGCTGAGATGGTTTGGGCATGTGATGAGGCGAGAGGAAACGAATGCAGTAAGAGTGGTTATGAAGATGGACGTTGAAGGGAAAAGAGGAAGAGGAAGACCAAAAAAGAGATGGTTGGAGACTTTGGAGAATGACATGAGGGCTGTCGGTGTGTGCAGAGGAGATGTGATTGACCGAGTAAAGTGGAGGTGTAGGACAAGGGTGGCCGACCCCAAATAGTTGGGAGGAAGGCGAAGTAGAAGAAGAAGAAGAAGAAGAAGATATAATTTTAAATTTTTTTATTATTCTAGTTATTCAGGAATTTGTATCATAGCAACTACGATATTCCATTAATTACGGGATTCCACAGGTAGTGGTCAGGCTTTTTCGTTACGAAAAATTTTTTTTCAGTCACTACACCAGGCCTACGATTAAAGCTATGCAATAGCTTAAAAATGTATTTATTTATTCATTTTGTTAAAAAAAAATTTAAAAAATAAAAAATACGAGGTATATTTAGAGTCTTTTGGCTATTTATTTTCAACTGAAACCCTTCTCACAATTTTTGTCATTCTTATTATAATTTAAACCAAATTTATATTCATAACTCATCGGCAATATGTTTCCAAATTGATTTTTGTAAAAAATATATTTCAATTGTTTCTCCAAAATCATCTACATTTAGAAGCACTGAAAATAAATCAATAACTTATTCAATTACCACTAATACTATTATTACAGTACTCTTGAGTTTAACATAAGGACATGCACTGGAAATTTTATTTTTTAAAACAAGCGTAGGGCTATTGATGTACTATTGTTTATGATGTTTATTGTATTAAATTCAAAAAGAAAACAAGTACTCTACACTTTTTTTCTCCTTAAAGTACCTCACACAGAAAATCTTCACAGGCTTAACGTTTATTTTTGTGAATTTTCACACAAAAAATTGTAAAAACCTTTATTTATATTAATTTCTACTTACACTGTATTTTTTTACATTCACGTTAATATAATTTTTAAAATGTAATTGTATCACTTGATATTCAGATATTAATATTATTATATGTTCTTTTTTCTCCGTATAACTAAAATCTAATAGATACTGTATAATTAAGTAAAAATAACAAAAAAAAAACTCTCATATAACAATTTTTAATTTCAAAAGGTGTTAATTCGAATTTTCCAGAACATTAATATCCCTCAGAAAGTTAACAACCGTTTTAATGATTTAGCCGAAAAGGATTTAAATAAAACGCACTACCATAAAAGTTATTCATCAGTTAGACTGAGGATAAAGTATATGTTTGTAATTTGTTAATTATCACTTTTTCACTAGGTAAAAAACTTTCAGCAATTTTTAGTACACATTAAATGATAAAATATGTATATACAACTATAAAAGAAGCGTATTTGAATGTATATTTTACTTATAAGTTTTATTTTATTAATCCAACAGTATTTATTACTTTTTTTAAAAATATATGGTTTATTATATTTGCTTAAAAATAATTTGATAAAAAAAAACTTTTGTTTTAATTTGAATGAGTTATTTTAATGTGAAAAATATTCCATAAAAGTTAAATTCCATAACGTTGTTAAAGATCTATCTCTATCGTTTTAATTTTTTCTCCATGTAGAATTCAAATACAAAAATAAACAATTAAATACACTCTCAATTCACTAGGATGATTTTCGATTAGTTCAGATATATGTCGCGGAAATTAGCGTAAATGGAATGAATCCAAGGTTCAGTAACTACATTTAAACTAATTACTAAAAAAAATATTTGAATCGTAGAAAAAATAAATACTTTGCTGTAATATTTTCGCCAAAATCACTATAAGCGGTTGAATAATCATTATCAGTGAAGTGATTATCTTATATTTTTTAATTATATTTCTATAATAAAATAAAACTAATTTAATTCGTTTGATTGATATTCAACGAAGTTTTCAACCTTTCGAAGCTCAATGTAATTCATTAAACTATTATCTCAGACAAACAACATCACTTCCATTATTTTTGTGAAGATTAATTTTAGGTCGTTGATGCCAATGTCTAAAGTTTCTCCAAATCTATTTTATGGGTAGTTCACAAGAACGCGTGAAAACTTGATGCCAGTATGGTTAGAGAGAAATTGTGATAAGGTTAGGTTGTTGGAAGATTTCATGGAAAATCATAATCAGTTTATTCAATTGTTTAAAATAGTGCCTCCACAATTAAGAAATAACAATTATCAAATATCTATCAAAGCCAATATAGTACCATTAGGAAAACACAATGGCATATTCAACGCGCCAATCGTAAATAGTTTCTTTTATTACAATCAACAGAGTCATCAAAATCAAAATAATGAGAGAGCACTATGAGTACGATTTTGAATCTACAACGTTCATATGACATACTTCAATTTCGGAACAGGTAGATCAAATAAAAAAAAAAAAGTAATAATAAGAAACTGCTGTATTACTGCAAAGAGCTTAAACTATAAATAACGATAAGCTATTAAGTGGTGCTTTGTGGTATTTTCTGATGATTTCCAACAAAAATTGCTAGTAATTTTTCCAATGACATTAACACTTATTCAAAACAATTGATATTATAGCACGATGTGAATACATATGTGTCAGTACTATTGTAAAATAATCCATCGACACACATTTTTCTGAGCAATTACTGGATATTGGAAAAGGCAAAATATAAGTACAGACAAAATATAATGTTATACACAATGTATAAAATTGTGCACTGTTGTTTAGACAAAAAATGAACCAATGGAGAAGATATTCTCAGACATATTGAATAATTATTTTGATCATAATTATTACAGTATTCGCGCTACGTGTATTTTGTTCAACAAAAAATTTCGATATAAACCAAATTAATTTCCAAATACAACAGTTATTGTCAAATCTTTAAAATCAATCGACACTACTGAAAACGAAATTGTAAGTATAGTTTCCAACAAAATTTTTAAATTCTTTAGGCATTCCAGATATGCCATCACGATCATTGATTTCCCAGTTAATTCAAAAGGCTTTAAATTATCTATTCATTTGACTCGAGATGATTGAAAATATATCTTGAAATGAAATAATGTCGATTTCCTACTTGAAATTTATTCCTTTCATAAATACCTATATGTTGAATGCTCTTATGTAGGAAAATCATCAAATATATTTGTGTTAGTAAAGAAAAAGTTAAAAAAAAAACATTATGCAACGATTAGTACTTAATTTTATAAAATTAATATACTATTGTACTTAAAATAGTTAAAACCGTTTAAAAAAAATATTTAAAAACGATGGAAGACTTATACTAACCTGAAAGAAGCTGGGGTAAGTTATTTAGTATAAATATTATTTTAGTTCTTAAGGTATTACATTTTGAACATATCTCATATCTCAAACAAATCGTATAATCTATTATTATAATTTAACATTTATGAAATCTGTAAAGTAATTCAAAATTTAAATTTTTATAAATATTGAATTTTAACACATTTTCACGTATCACCATATTGCACACTCACTAATGATGATTTTATAAGCTAACAAAAGAATGTATAGAAATCACATTTAAAAATAAATTAAACTTTTGATGTTTAGTAACATAAAATGTTTCCTTCAACTGTCCACCTACATTCAATTTTTTTCTAAGCATCTTCTAATCTGTGGTTAAAATATAATCGTGTATTTTTATTTATTCGTTTTATTTTAACGATCCCATTACAAAATAAATCAATACTTTTTTAAGAGTCAAAATATATCCAATGTCGAACGTGCCATCTTCAGTATTTCTTTAATGTCGACGAAAACTCAAAACTATCAAAGTATACGCTTTACAACATTATTAATAATCATCGAAAAAGAGAATACAAAGGCTTTCTAATAGATTGCAGATGAAATGTACGATGACAAATAAAGAAAATATTTCATGGATACCGACTATTAAAAACTGTATGGTTATTCATAAATAATATCTATTGAAGTCAGGTTTCATTATTATTTGCTACACAAAAAAAATTATGAAACTATCAGGTTGCAAAAAGTTGTACTATTTTAAGTAAATTCCAAATCAAATGACTCGATAACATTAGTGAATCGAACCACTGCATAATAACAAATCATTTATTTCATAAAACGTGCGGCAAACACCTTTACAGTTATTCTACTGGACTTTCATTAAAATATTTATCTTGTATTCCATGTGTCCTTTACAGTTAATTTTATTCAATCATCTTTAATTAACAATTCCTTGCCGGATTTTTCATCTTCTTCGTTCGCGACTTTACGTACCTCTATATTTAGAAAAACTTTTCTTATTATCGTATTTTTCTCCCCTCGAGTTTGTCTTTTTTTATTACACACTATATCTAAAATAATAGAGAAACTTGTCTTGTCCGAACCTCCAATAACTAACGAATTTTAAACGATGAAGACTACGCCTAACTACAATATTTTCATACTTAACAGTTTACTCGTTTTTCTAAATATCTTATCTAAAATCATTGCTTCACAAATACGCGTAAAACATTGCTGCTTCTCCGAAAAAAAATCGAATATCGATCAAAAAAAAATAATATACCTACTGTTCAGCGATCTGATATATATTAACAGTAATAAAAGTCAGGTTTTCGTAACCTTCCTTCTCCCACGGCAAACGTTGAACTCGATGGACCACACCTCCACCTCATTCAATCCACGTTCACCCTTGCAAATGTAGTGACAACAAATATCTTTTTCATAACAAATATTACCTCTTTATCTTGTATTATATCATACCAGCCCGAGAAATGGAAAAGAAAAAAAAATCATACAATATGTTAAAATATATATAGAAAGTAAAATGAAAGTTATAACTTCGAAAAACAAAAAATTGTAGATAATGCTGGCACATATAGTTAAAATTTATCTAGATAAATATAAAAGATTTGTAACAATTTGTCTAAGATATAGATATAAGATTATGACAATAAATATTATCTAAGATAAAAATAATTGATATAACAATAAATATGTAGATAAAAAAAAATGAAAACTGTTTTAATTTATTTTATAAACTATATATATATAACAAAAACATAAAGTTACATCATAGTCAAGTATTTATAAATGCAACTACTGGCACTTAAATAAATTATAGTTTTTAACTAGTTAAATAATTATTAAATGTAAATACCTACTCTAATGAGACTTAAAATTTTCTAAAAATATACTAAAATATGTTTAACATCATATTTTACGTGTTTTAAAAACTTTCTAGTTAATAAGTAACACATTGTTTTATTTATCTATTCTGGTAATTCAGTACTATTTTGTTCGTTATCTTTGCATAATTTTTATTTTTATTATTTAATTGAATTAAAAATTTGCCCATATTTAAATAGTAAACTGCAACTAACCGAAAAGTTATAATATAATACAATAATTGATAAATGACCATTGAAAATGACAACAGTTATGGGGAGAGGAATGACGATTATAGTC
Organism: Sipha maydis; assembly: GCA_034509805.1. NCBI lineage: Eukaryota > Metazoa > Arthropoda > Insecta > Hemiptera > Aphididae > Sipha > Sipha maydis. Next base: position 39,097 of record JASXSY010001720.1, read on the forward strand.
GGGTGGAGGTAGTTAATTGAAAGAAAGCAAACGTAATGTTTTTTATACTATTATATTTCTGTTAATATTATTCTATGGACGATTAAAATTATAAAATTAACTAAATTAGATAACTCCATGTATATATATATATATATAACTAAACCGGGAGTTAGGGTAAATAATTTCTAAATGTGACTAGTGTATACTGTATATTATACAGAAATGGATAATTAAACACAATGACATAATGCGATAATCCAATAACATCTAATGTGTGGTGTGTCTGTACTATTTATAGCTATAGGATGAATTAAATCAAAAATGTTTTTTTTTTCTTTTTTATAAAATCATTTAATTGACTATGACAATAGTTAATTAGATTATTAATGTGAGAAAAAAAATCACAAAAATTCAATTATCTAGATAAATTATTTTTGATAACACCTTTATTTACCTAAGATAATGCAACAGATAGTTATTTCTTCAATTATCTACATAAGATAAATAATGTCTAACACTAACTGGAAAGTTACTCTAACAAGACACGACTGCTTTATTCTTGAATAAAAATTTTATACATACCTACTCAAATGGTTTTCATTTCAGGGTAAGTCAAAATATTTCATTATACCAAATACCTTACGTTAACCTGTTTTATTTTTTTAGTAATATTTATTTTATAAGGGCGGGTACACCTACAATTTTTTAACGCTAAGTTGATACTTAAACCGTTAGACCATTTTAAAAATAAAGATCAGCACGTGAATGCTGTTTGTGTAAGCACGACAGAGCATCAATCTAATGTGTGAATACTATATATGTAATTATAACAAAGCATTATTAAGTAGTATCTCAGAGAGCAGTGTTTAATATTATCATTATCAATATTTTCGTATCCCTAAGGAACTTGTGGAGAGAAAATATAAAATTGGCACTCTACTGAGATATACTTGGACGCTATACGTAAATGCGCGTATTACACCTTCAATATACATATACTGAGCAATAATACATTTATGCTCTATTTATGTGTACTTTATTTTTATTCCGTAGAAAATATTTAATCAATTATTGTATATTATAATATGTAATCAACGAAAACTTACGATGAAAAATACCAAGTTTTACACCACTTCCCAAAAATCAGTATATAAAAGTTATGATATCTATATTTTGGTCAAGTTTACTCTTTCTTTAGTCTATTCATACCTACATTCATAAACAACAGGTTTCTTTTATTGCTATTGCTAACCCTTGGCTAGTTTCTGAACGAAGCATAAGTACACTTTACCTTCACAATATATATAATAAATACATTAATAGTTTCGGTCCAGAACTTATTTATTTTCTTCTGATTTTCTTTTGGTCTTCACGTCACCCATATAATTCTTATGTGTCTTTGTGCGTGTGCGTGATACTGATGTTAATAAATCAGTATAATAAATCAGAGAGTCTAGAACTCAGAAGACAATAAATAAGTTTTAAACCGAAACTTTTAAGTATTAATTTATATTTTGACTAACATAATATTAATATTTTATATTGATTGACTGGCATTATCGATCCCAGGCATAGATACCCAAGTTCGATGAGCCAAAATCAGTTGCGGTGTGTTTCGGACATTTCGGTCGTGGGATTCGCTACACTAAGTTGTCTATCGCAAATGTATTATGATAAACGACCTCGGCTGACAATATTTAACGATTAATGTGATATGGAGATAATGAAATATACTTATAGGCGAGAATATGGGGACAATATAAAGCCGCGATCTTATATAAGAATCTATGAACGTTGGACGAAACACCGCGTCACTAATAATTATTTATTTTTATAAAAATCCAAACAGTTTACTTTAAGGTTGCCATAAAAGTTCAAGAACTGACCGGGACATTTACAAAAATAATTTGAACAACCTTTTTTTTCTTTTTCTGAATATTAAAATTTAGAACACACACGAAAATACAAAATCACGATAAACGAGAATATAGACATCACACGACGTTGGTTAGATTCCAACTAATGTGAACTCAATGCATGTATGTTGACTGACGAAGTGACGCCCGATGGTGTATCATATTAGTATTTTTGCATGTTCTATATTTAACTAACCATAATGGCATAATAGCACCATAGAATAGATAGCACAGTTCAATTATCATCAGTGAAGATAAGTTAGAAGTTTCTGACGTGAAATTCATGGTTTTAGAATACAAATATTATTTTTATAAAAATATAATTTAATATAATTATTGGTACTAATATTATTTACACATAACCGGGACTTTTGTAGGGTCTAGTGGGACGACCGGGACCGAAGTCATGAACTGGTGACATGTCCCGGTGTACCGGGACGTATGGCAACCCTAGTTTACTTGCAAATAATATACGGTTTATACGTTATTCGTCTCCGGTTAAGTGATAAAGAATTGTAGTCCATTGGTATAGTATAGACCTGTATTACCCAACCAATAGGTCACGAACCAGAATTGGGTCGTGAAATAATTTTTATGAGTCCCTACTGGTAACCTATAAATAAAATATAGGCAATGCCCATTTGCGCCAAAAAAAAAAAAATTCGTTTCTGGTATAGCCCATTTGCACCAAAATAAAAAGTTATGTTATTTTGGCTGTAGCCCATAAGTGCAAAATATGACCCAAACTTAAGCCAAAATCACAAAAATAATAACCTATAAGTTCAACATTTATAAACCAAAAATGACCTTTTTGACAACCAATAAGCGTAAATCAATTTTATAAAAATAAAGTGCATTTTAATAAAATCGTGGTAAACTTTTAGTTTTTAATAATGCATTTACAGAGATATTAAAATTATATAAAAATTAAAAAATAACAATTATAATTTTGAGTATTATTTTAAATTTACAAATATTATGAGTATAATACTGAGTTGATATCTTAAAATTAAATTTTAAATTTGAACCCCAAAATTTATTAATAATTTGAATCTGGAAATTTTTTTTTCTTTATACAAGTTCCACGTTTGTGTATTGGGGATAACTTAAAATGTACCATTATCAAATTGTGATAAGATACAGACAAATACAATACAACCATTCTTGCAATCTGTCGTGAAATGGGTTAGGCCACGCGAACATTGGAAAGCTTTGAGATTCGCATGTTAAGCTAGTACGCGGTATATACGAAAAGTTTAAAATATTAAATCAGCTATTATAATTTATTTTAGTCTTTTTAGATTATCAAAAAAAAAGGTTAATTTATGCTTTCGGATTATCACCGGTTATTTCCAAGAGCCCATTTATCCCAAATTCACCTGATATGATTATAATTAAATACTCAATATATTTTGTATAGCCAACTGATACGGCTTGTAAAATTTCAAGCCATTCCTAATATTTGACTATATATATATATTATATATATATATATATATATATATATATATATATATATATATATATATATATATATATATACACACATGTATGATATTGTATATATTGCCAGATGCTGATCATTATTATTTACTATCGATGACCTTTGTTTCTATCAAATCAAAATAAGTAATATGTTCAAGCACATCCCCTTGTGTATAAAATATCACTAAAACACTTATTTTAAAAAAATTGTAATTTTTAGATTTTTTTCCTTTACTTAAACTATAAAATATACCGATGAACCAAACTTCAGGTCTCTACTTATATGAGAAATGCTTTTGATGAGTGATTAACGAAATTGAAAATTTTAATATGCTCCCATCATGGGTCAATATTAAGGGCCAAATGTATACAGTGTTTTAAACTACGGAATCTTAAGCTATGTTGACATTTTCAAAAACCTATCTCAGGTAGCATAGATAAGAAGATCAAAAAAACTGGGTAAATCGGTTTATGTTACTTGTTAGATGCGTTAGTATACGTAAGATACACATTGCATTGCTAGACTTTGCAACGTACTGCCATGCACTTATATATAATTGCGTGACGAATGTCTATTCACTGCATTAATACTAGTGAAAGGGTGATTTCATATATAGTGATCACCATTTTTACAATCACGGTTAATGTTAACAATCGTTTATTGTTATCGAAAAGTTTAAGTACGAGCCGGATGTATACTTGTATACCTACGTAAACTATGTCAGTTGTTGTAGTCAATAACGTTATTGGTTTGAGGTCATAAAATCATATTATGCACGAGAATTTACACACAATCTATGTTTTTGTCAAATGACTTGTAATAATGATAAAGTTATAATAATATGAACAACCTTTTACGTGTTGGTATTATTTACGTTTCGTTCATAGGTATACCAATAGAACAGTACCATCGTTACCGGTCGATCGATATCACGTTTATGCCGCGTATGTTAAAGAAAAAAAGTGATGAAAATAAACAAAAACTAAGAAATTTAAATTTAACGAAATTAAACTTCTACGGTGCGTAATGACTTATACACACTCTCCATTATTTATTATATTTTATTTTTTTGCACATCTGATACCATGGGACTTTTTTTATTCTTACAAAAACACATAGTTTGATATGTTTTTACAAGTTTTGTATTACAATTTAACATATACATTTAGATATGAAAATGTGTTTAATGTAACAATAAAAACCTAACTACAATTTCGGTAAAACCAATATTATTCTTAATCACATTTTAACTCAACTCCTGTTTTCAATTGACCAACAATAGAAATATTCGAATGACAGTTTTATAACATTAGATTTAAAAAATGTTTGATTTGAGTTTTTTTATTTTGGATTTAAGACATTTGCAAAAAAATAATATATTTTATTCAATTCCAGATTTGTATACATATTTTATTTTTTGAATCTGTATTTCAATTGAGGAAAAAACATAAAAGTTTCAAAAGACACAAATTGTACAGAAATAATTTTAATTTGCATTTTTTATCCACTTTAAAAAAGAATTATACATTCTTACATTTTACAAATATACTACGGGGAAAAATACCTGAAAATATATTTAAACACATTTTATATACAGGTTAGATTTATATACAAAATCTAGTTTAGTGAGTGTCTTTAAAATGCAACTGAAATAATTTTATCAACAAAGAGCATGAGAAAATGTATACAAATCCACACTATATACAAATAAATAAATATCAATTAATTACACATATTTAAAATTAATTGTATTTTTGGTTAGAATACTCTTTAATTAACTAAAGAAGACAACTAAAATAAATTTTTCTGATTTATTAAACAGTTTTAATTATTAACTATGCTATACTAAAAATACAAATTAATTTAATGTTTTAAGCCAAATGTTATTTTTTTCAAATACTTTATTCTAGAATTTTATTTGATTTAAGTATTTATCTTCTTCTTCTGCCTCGCCTTCCTCCCAACTATTTGGGGTCGGCCACCCTTGTCCTACACCTCCACTTCACTCGGTCAATCACATCTCCTATGCACACACCGACAGCCCTCATGTCATTATCCATAGTCTCCAATTATCTCTTTTTTGGTTTTCCTCTTCCTCTTTTCTCTTCAACATCCATCTTCATAACCACTTTTACTGTATTCGTTTCCTCTTGCCTCATCACATATTTTAAGTATTTATAATATGAGCAATAAATGTATATATATATTCTTCATTAATAATTTCAGCAAAAAAATCATTCATATATTCATAATTTAAATCTCAATTATGATTATTAAACTTATGTTAAAGATTTTAAGAAGATTATATAATTATTAAGTAAATATCATCAACAGTTTTATTGGCGATTTATATAATTAAAATCTTCATAAGCCTTAAATAAAAAATGTATTGATGTTATACTAATACAAAAACGGAAAAAACAATTATGATTTATGAATCTTCCATTTCGATATTAGAAAATGAATAGTGCGTGATGTTAGCTGCATAAATGGAATTTTTCAATTTTAATTGAAGAAAAATCGCATTTTGTGTAACCTTAACATTTTAATGATATAAAAACTATAAATCTATAGATAATTGATGATGAGTTAAATAACTAAAAATCAAGTAGGGTGACAAGTGTAAACAATTTGTTTCTAAAACAAATATAGTAATACATAACAGCTTATGGCTGACACACGTTTTCTCAGCCATTTTCCAAATGCTGCTGTATAATATTAGAGCCGAAAATAATGAAATCATAAACCAAAATGGCCGTCCCTTGTAAATGTACTATAAAAGGATATTGAATAGGTTTTGAATTGAACCGCCGGTGAACTGTTTGTCGAACCCGATCACTTTGTGACGTCGCAACAAATATTCGGGATGTGTTGGAAGTTATCTCTGGTGATCAATGATGATAAAACAAAATCATAAGTCAAACACTAAACCATCAACAGCTGCTGAACTATAGTACCGTAGTTAGAGTCCGATAAAGCGTAATTCGTACACGCATGTGACTCTAATGCTGGCAGGTAAAAAACCTAACAGCTACCATCCATCCACTAGAAAAATAGTTATACTGGATGCTTAAAGGTCGATAATCATCAAAGTGACATATAACTATATTTGTTATATGATATCTTGAATAAATAACGAACGATAAACAATTAACAACTGTGAATTCCCACTAAAATAACGTAATTTTTTAAAACTATACAATTCCTAACTATTTCAATACGAAATTTTCCGCAATGACTTTATAGTCGTAAATAATTTTAATTGTTGAAATCATAAACAAGGCTCTATTGTATATAGAGCAAATATTTTAATACTCGTGGCTTATACTTGGTATTGAACAACATGTTATAGGATGGTAAATTTCACATTTAAATAATTGCATAGATTTTTTGAAAACAAGACACTAATTTTAAAAAATCATTTAAATGATTTGCACTAGAAATCACAAAATCGATTTTTTTATTTATTAAATTAATTGTTTTGATATATATTGATAATTAATTTAATCATTGTAATAAAAAGTAATTATAAAAATAATATAACAATTAAATAATTAAAATTGATTAAAATTAATTATTAAGACATAGGACAAGTGAAAATAAGTTTTTACAATAATATTTTTAGAATGGTCACGAATATTAAGATGCAGGTGGTGATAATGACAACTGAGGCAATAACAAGACATTCTGTGAAAAGTGTAGTTTCAGTCTGCAAGTTCTAGAATTTTCCCCGATTTTATAATAAACTGTTCCTTTGATTAAGTTGAGTTCTGCTTGGATTTTTTTTATAATTTATCTTCAATCTATATGCCCAAGTAAGGAAGTTCTATGTTGTTACATAATTGTATGTAATGCATAAACCAGGCTTTCGTGAATGCACAAATCGTAAAACAATGAAACTCAACAAACGTCAACCTCTCGGAAATTCAAGTATAAATATTACATTAAATCCGAATGATTCTAGTAACTCTTGCACACTCTTTTATTTTCTCGAAAAATTGCTCAACCTAAGATTGTTCTATGATTCCTGCACATGTTTCATTTTCAGAAGAAAATGTAATCTAACATAAGAACACATCATCTAAATTACCAATTGACTCACTGGAAATAAACACAATTTTCGAACACCATCGTATGGGCGTAACTTAAATTTTAAAGCAACAACTTAAGTGATGGAGGCAGCGGTTGGTGTTCGATGTAAAAACACTTCGATTCTTGCGAGTAAACGTATTTCTTTTTATTTTTATTTTTTGTTCAGACGTGCTCCGAAATAGGTCGAGTGGCTTATACATGCAAAGCCCGTCATAGCAATGTTTGTCGTTTTAATAATCTGATAACAGGAGTAAAGATGATAAACATTTATTGTCAAAGTTTGTCGATTCGCGCAGAAGTGAAAATTAAAAAAAAATATAAGAAAAAAGTTTTAGTGATTCCTCGTGCAAAAATGGTGGCTTTTACCATAAAATATTCTTCCTACTAAATAAGAAAATAAAAACATCAAAGCATCACTAGAGAATATGATCATTTAACTTATTTTTGAGCAATTCTTCAATGTATATATATATATATATATATGTGTGTGTGGGTGTATAATATAACAATAATATTTTTACCAGAAATATTGCATTATTTATATAACACTATGGATTTAGCTATGAAAGTAAAAGTATAAAAGTAATTTACGAAAAAAATGTCTTCAAATTTTTATTTAGGCTGTTTATAGTTTTCGAAAACTAAATTATAAAAAGTATTTTGTTCTCTGCACATATATATATATATATTGTTCAAAATAATATTATTTATACTCTAGGATGTAAGATGAAATTATCTATGATACAAAAAATCACGTATCACGTGTGATTTTAATACCTACATAATACTCACCTCGCTTAATTATATATCGTTAAAATTAAGTTTTATAAAACATAACATCAATTTGTAAATAAATAATTATAACATTTTAAAAAGAATTTAACAAGCATTTAGTTTTTTCCATGCAACATTCAAAATGTTGTATAGTAACATTTATTTTCATTTACTTCTTATAATTTTAAAAAAAACTACAATAATACCTATGTACCCTTTGACAAAGATGTGTTAGTTTAATCATTTATTTATTGCCTATAACTATAATTTCCAAAAAAAATATTATGAAATATTATAAAATTCATAATTTAATTGTTGATTCCTAATTCTAAGTCTATGTATTTTTATATATATTTTTTTTTTTTTAAACTATATTGGATAGGTATTGCTAAAGCTTACTTTTAATGCTTAGTTAAAATGCATTAGTGAACATCAGACAAATACAATCGGAATGAACGGAGCTCCGTGTACGCAATAACACAACACTCCTGTATAGAATACAATTCAAATGTCTACTCCAAAAAATAATCATCACCAAAAAAAATAACATTTCCAATCCGTATCAAACATCATGTGAAATAATATATATTTTATTTTTACATTATTCAGTTATTAAATTAAATCTTATATGAAAAATCTTGTAAATATTTTAAGATTTTATTCTGCTTACGAAAAAATTTATAAAATTAATTGTTTATATGATCTATTTAGTATTCAACGTTTTTCAAAGTTTATTTCCAACAATAAAAATCGGTTATTTAGATTTTTGCACTAAGTTCAGTTGAACAAAAAACAACAATATCTCATAACATAAAATTTTTATTCATTTTTACAGAAACAATAACTGATCTCATAAATATTATATATAGTATTATGTAAACAGTTATAATATTTTAACTCCAAATGTTAACGAAAATAATCAATAATTTAAAATAAATACAGAAACCACAAAAAATTATTATCAATTAGTCATTATCGAATACAGCTGATACGAAAACTATGTTTAGTCTCCTTCACGTCAGAAATATATAATAAATATATCTATAAAAATTCAGGGAACAATTGACACGAGAAAACCATAAACATCTATTTCTCTCTCTCGCTTGCTTCTTTAATACCAACTATACTATAGCAAAGAATTTATAACAAAGTAACAAAACGCATTTATATGTATACACAAAAATGAATTTTGTATTTTTTATCTGTTTCGCGAGTTTTATAGAGATTACTCTGATGAAAATAATAATTTTGCTTCATTAATTAATTTAATTTTAGTTGCGGCCATATACCATCACATATATAAGTTTATTCGATATAAATATTATTATTATTTATTTATTTCTTTTTTTCTTTTTTATTTTTGTACGCATTGATAATCATCGTAAAAAATTTATATTATTTTATTTATAATCAAAACATATGTTTCAAACTTATTATGAATACATATTTCATTGTATTTTATCTTTCATTGTAAACTCACATTTTTAAATCAATTGATATTTGATATATTATAAACTTAAAAATCAATCAAATAGTTCGAAACTTACTGTTAGTTTTCGTATTTAAATTAAGTATTATTATAAAAATAAAAAATTAATTAATATAATAAAATATAGTTCCTAAAATAATAAGTAAGGGGAGGAGACACAATGAGACAATGTAAATGATAAACAGAGAAATAAATTCTAGAATTTCATATCGACATACAACGATAAATTGTTGTAACATTTCTATTCTACAGTGGTTTGATTCTGATAACATTTATTATGTATATTAACAGTTCCCTCTATTTTGTTAAAAAAAAAAACAAAAAATATAATCACAATTATTATATTTTTTTTTATTTTTTTTTTTTTTTTGAATGGTGCAATTATTATATCAATTATTATATTAACAATTAATATAATTATTACATATTATATCAATTAGGAAAAAACACTTATTCTGATATTTATTATGTTTATAAAATGATGCGTTTAATATTTTTTTGAAAATATTTAACTTAAAATAAATATTTGAGGCATCATAAGACGTAGATCAATAAGACACATTTTAGATTCTGAACGGAGTGAAGAATGTATTGATTTTACAATGATGTGTGTTTTTTTTTTTTTTTTTTTTTGTGTCTGTCGACACGATTTGGGGCAGTAAAAATGCTTCAATTGCCTTATGAAGCAACTTTTCTGAAAGGAAAGTGAATCTATTTGGTACTTTGGGAGGTCAAAATTAAAAAATTTCCAATATTTTTTAAATGCGACGGGAAAAACCATAAAAAAATTTGGGAAAAACGGGAGTTTTTACGCAAAACCAGTTTTCGGCATAATCAAATTTTTTATTTTGCTATAACTCAAAAACTAATCGATGTAAATACTTGAAATTTTCACCAAATGTTAAGATTAGCGTTCTCTATACACCATTAAATTTTCAAAGTATTTTGACTTTTATTAAGCTGTTTATAGACAATTTAAATTTTCAAATTTTTTAAGTATTTTTTTTTTAAATAACGATAAAATTTTTTTGGCTGCCCAGAAAATCTTGAAAATTTAATACAAGGTTTCTTATAAGTTGTTCCTTAACTGATAAAAAAAAAATCTAAAATCGTAAGTCAAAATTTTTTTTTATAAGTGCTCAAAGTTCCAATTTATACGAAATATGTAAAAATCACGATAATTTGCAAGTTATTTTGTAGATAAAAATTCATAAAATTTTTTCTGTTCATACTTAAGGTTCAAAATTTTAACACTAGGTTATCTATAAGCTACTCTTCAAAAATCTTTAAAAAAATTTCTACCGGACTAAGAGGAAAATATTGTATGACTGTTTGAAATTTAAATATTTACGAAATTGCATAAATTGGGCGATTTATTCTCAGACGATTTTAAATATTTGTTATAATTCAAAAAGTATAAGTCGCAGATTTTTGAAATTTCTACCAGCTGTTAAGATTGGTATTTCTTTTATACAATATTTTTTTCAAAATATTATATTGATTTTTAAGCCACTTATAGGCATTTAAAATATTCGATTTTTTTACATTTTATTTTTAATCAGTGATAAAAAAAATTTGGCTACTACAAAATACTTGAAAATTTAATCGAAGATTCCACAGAAGTAGTTATTAATGTCATTCAAAAATTATTAAAATCCATTGGCACAATTTTTTTTTATAAGCGTTTGAACAGCGAATATTGACAAAAAATTACATGTAAAATATAATATACTGTATAATATTCTAGACTGACAAAGATATCGGTTTTTTTTAAAATGCTCTAACTCAAAAATGAAAAACCGCAACAACTTGAAATTTTCACCAAATCTTTATATTGACGTTCTCTATACATGGTTAAGATTTCAAAGTATTTTGACATATTTTGACTTATTTATAGACAATTTATATTTTCGATTTTTGTTAAATTTCTGTTTTTAAACATCTATAAAATTTAATTGATTGAGCGAAAACTCTTGAAAATTTTATACTAGGTTTATAATAAGTTAAACTTATCGTAACTAAAAAATATCGGTGATCGGTTAACTCAATTTTTTTTTATAAGCCCTTAATTCTCAAATTTGTATAAAATGTGTAAAAATCACGATAATTTGCATGTTATTTTGTAGATAAAAATTCATAAAATTTTTTTTGTTCATACTTAAGGTTCAAAATTTTAACACTAGGTTATCTATGAGCTACTCTTCAAAAATCTTTAAAAAAATTTCTACCGGACTAAGAGGAAAAAATTGTATGACTGTTTGAAATTTAAATATTTACGAAATTGCATAAAATAGCGATTTATTCTCAGACGATTTTAAATATTTATTATTATTCAAAAAGTATAAGTCGCAGATTTTTGAAATTTCTACCAGCTGTTAAGATTGGTATTTCTTTTATGCAATATTTTTTTCAAAATATTATATTGATTTTTAAGCCACTTATAGTCATTTAAAATATTCGATTTTTTTACATTTTATTTTTATAATCGGTGATAAAAAAAATTTGGCTTCTACAAAATACTTGAAAATTTAATCGAAGATTCCACAGAAGTAGTTCTTAATGTCATTCAAAAATTATTAAAATCCATAGGCACAATTTTTTTTTATAAGCGTTTGAACATCGAATATTGACATAAAATTACATGTAAAATATAATATAATGTAGAATGTTCTAGACTGACAAATGATATCGGTTTTTTTAAAATGCCCTAACTCAAAAACGAAAAACCGCAACAACTTGAAATTATCATTAAATCTTTATATTGACGTTTTCTATACATGGTTAAAATTTCAAAGTATTTTGACATATTTTGACTTATTTATAGACAATTTAAATTTTCGGTTTTTCTAAATTTTTCGTTTAAAAATAAAATATACTTATATAATATTTATAAATAACATTGTATTATATTCTAGACTAACATATGAACTCCGTTCAGAATCGTTATTCGTATACAATGATATCTATCATTGCATTCAAATTTAACAAATCCATTATAATAATGACCTATCCTATAAGCGAGGTGCACTCCACCCCTAACTGTACAGCAGAGCGAGGCCCATCCGGTTCTTTTTTAATTTGAAACGAAAAAACGAGAAACCAGGGGTATTCGTTGAATGATTCTACTGCGATATGCACTATTTAAAAGGGGACGGAGTTGCCGAGTGGACTCGGTTACGATACGTACCGTTGCTGGTTCGAACCCGGCCACGGGCAGTCTTTCTACTTAGACAGGAAACAACTACCTTTGGAGAGAGAATGCCATCCCCCTCCCCGGGACATGGCAGATACCTACGGGTGCCTCAATAAAAATTCTGCCAACCATGTGGTCCGAGATTGTTAGTCATAATCTCGGACACACACTCGCCACACGAGTACTACTACTACGAGTATTATTTAAAAAATATTTTTAACTTGTGTGTTTTAATGAAAAGTTTTCAAACTATTATAATTTTCTGTTTACTATGGTTTTATTCTATTTCGAATTATGCTATCAATGGTATAAGTATATATACTGAAAATTACATATACAACCGAATCCAACACTAAATATGCCATTTAACAACTATTAATAAATTGTTGAATGTGTCTTCGAATAAAATAATTTATTCATGTTTTTACTTAAATGTTCCTATATCAGTTTATATAAAACTATAATATTGGAATCATAATCCTCTTTTTTAGATGGAACCTCTAAAAAAAAGGGATATACTTACGTTATAAGCAGTGTTGGGAAATATCTAGATAAATGTATCTAGATAAGTTATCTAGATAAAAATTATTTATATTTTATCTTATCTAGATAAATTTATACTCAGTTATCTTTATCTTCATCTAGATAAAAATCTTGTTATCTATGAGTACCAATCTAGATAATTCATTTAAATAGAATAAAAATAAAATTTGAAAATTTTAAATGTTTTTATATTTTCATTTTTACATTTTTCTGTACATCAGATACCTATTACACAGATAATAACTGACAAGATGACAATCTTCTTATGAAGTTCATTTTAAAAAAAATAACTCTTTATATTATATGTTTATTTTCAAAATGTTTGAAATTTGTTAAAAAAAAATACAGAAATGTATTGTTATTTTATTTTTCAAATCTAAGATTTTTTTATTATTAAGTTAGAGAATGATTTGTCATCTTCTTATGAAGTTCATTTCAAAAATAATTATTTTAAATTTTATGTTTATTAATGTTTGAAATGAATTTAAAAAATGATATTTATTTTAAAATGTTTTTAATTATGAATCTTTTACCTAATATCTGTAGGCTTAGTATCCTGAATATTTTCAAAATCAAATATGAAATTATCTCATATTTATCTAGATAAAAATGTACTTATTTTTATCTTTATCTAGATGAAACTTAGTATAACTATCTTTATCTGTATCTAGATAAGAATTAGTATAGTCATCTTTATCTTTATCTAGATAAACTATTTGTTATCTATTCCTAACACTGGCTATAAGACAGTCGAAAATATAAACTGAATATTAAAACTTATACTCTCCTGCATTCATGGAACTCAACTTAATAAACGTCCTATATTTTATAAAATATACACCAGTAAAAACATAAATAAATATGTATTTCACAAGTTTGATTAAAAAAAAAAAAAGAAAAAAAACATTTCGTGTATTTGTACCTAACTTCAAAGATTAAAAACAAAATATTTGCCATTAAAGTAGTACATACATTAAAGCTAATACACGGTATACATATGTAGAGTTGAAAAAAAAATATGTTTTATCGGTGAGTCTTTCGTTCCACAACGGCATATATAATATGTATATTCGATGTACATAAATACGTATAATTTATAATACATTTGTCAAACAAATGCACAAAAGTATAATAAAGTTTGGCAGAAATAACCGGCAAAGACAAAGTAGTACACACCGATTAATCGCAGTAATATTTGATATTATTATAAAATCTAGAACACATTACAATTAACATCTGAATCTTTATTAAATAAAAATACTCTACATCATGATTTTTTTTTTATATAAAACTATAGTGGTTATAATTGACAAACGTTTCTTTTTTTGAAAAAAAAAAAATGTCTGTTCAACGAATTGTTTTATATTATAACTTCATAATTATATAACAATATTTAAATTCCAGAGTTTGATAAATAGTTTAGACAACCAAAATAAGCTGCTTTTGACACAATTTGTTGAAGATTTCAGCATACTCAAAATGTACCAAATAACATTTTAAAATTTTAAAATAATTGAATACAATTCTCTTTTTATAAAATGTTTACATAATATAAGTATATAAATTTAAACTTACCGACTAACTAACTTATACAATGGAACTTTCTGAAATGAACATCTCCCAATATCGGACGTTTTTTAAAAAACGAGGAAATATCAACTTGTTTTCGTCGTTAAAACCTCTTAATAATAGACACTAACTTAATCTTGATTCAAAAACAGATTCAAATTAACATATACTCTCGTAATAATGTTTTAACGATTGTAAATTAATAAAATTATGAAATTGTGAAGGCAATATGATTAATAAAGAAATTTTAGTCTGGTTTAGCTAAATTTGGCGAAAAAAATTGAATATTTTTATCAAAAAGAAACAGTATAAGACAAAACAGATTGCTGGAAGTCACGAAATCAATGATTTTAAAGCTTGAAAAGTTCCATAAAAAACTTAGAATTTTGTTTTGATCAACCTATGGAAAATCATCAACCGCTGATAGAACAGCTGATGGTGAATAATTGGATAACGAAATTACTAAACATAATCGATAAATATAAAGTTGGATACATCGTCTATTTTGACGATACTGGGCTTTTTTTCGATGTCAACCCAACAAAACTATGGCATTTAAAAATGAAACATATAACGGTAAAAAAAAAATCGAATAAATGGTTTTTATTTTATGTTTTTCTATAACTTTTACGTTATTCTGGTTTAATTACTCTTTTAAAATGATTATATATTTGTATCATTAAATAAATAAATAATAACATAATTCTATTTAATATAGCATATGTATTTTTCTTTTATAAATTTATTGTTTATACATTTTATAAAAATGCACACCATTTTAATAACTAACAGCTCTAAATAGCGAAAGAAATTTTAGAAGCTAATAGTGTCCGATATTCAGAGGTTCCACTTTATAAATTGTATAAAAATTATTTGTAACAGTACAATATTATTATTATTAGTACTAAACACATAATTGTTTTACATGATTATTATTATTATTATAAACATACTACAACTGACATAGTTATAAGGATATTCTCGGAAAGTTTATATTGAATCGATATGATAATTTCAGTGATATGAATTTTATATAAATTAATTATTATTCTTTTCATAGAATTAGTACCGCGAAAAAAATTATTTAAATGAAAAAAATTATATTTTTTTTTAAAAAATTTTTTATTTAATAATTGTTAATATATATATTTTTTATTTTTACCTAAAATTCGTTAAATACGAGCTTAATTGTATATCCAATATCTTTTTCCTCTGAAAAGAGGTTTGTTGAATTCTGCATACTGTTGGTATACTGCATTCATCGTTAATACGTGTACAACTCCAAACGTCATCATAATAGTCGAATCAATATTTGCAGAGTTTACGTTTACAACAGGCGTCATCGTTGTCGACGGCACAATCATTTGCCATGAATTCGTGTAATCAGTCAAAAAGTCATAGGGATATTCTTGCTATGGACGGACGTACTGCAGGGTAAATAGTGTTTACGATTATTATTATTTCTATTAATATTGTTATGATGCCAAACAGATGAAAACCCAAAACAATGTCGACGTTTCTCGCACACGACTGCTCCCACAGGCTCATTTATTTTATACAACATGTGTCTACAATTAATATATATAATATATATATATATATATATATATATATAAACATAAAATGTCTTATGAAAAAGAAAATACTGTAAACGGTAACTGGAAATTAGCAGAGTTAAGAGAATACACTTATACACATACACACATATGGTATATGTATCGTGAGTGGCCGTAACAAGCTTTGAGACGTTTTTCCATGTTATCAGTATTCAAGACACGGTGCCGTTTACGATTACTATACGCAGCAGCTACAAAAGCAGTATACTGTGCTAAACTAACAATACAACTAGTATTACTGCTACGCAAAAAAGGTGTAAACGATTCGACCCAACAGATCCTCCAGTACACGCACTAATGACCCGTTCACTCCTGTACCGGCTAATGGACAATTACACGTACGACGGAGAACGTTGGAAGGGTAGTGTACGGGAAGAAGAGCCTTATGGGCCATGGATGACGAGTCATCCTGTAGAAGTCCTGCGAAAACTTATGGCCGATAGCCGGGTAAGTCGGAACGTAGGGTAGAAAAATTGCACCTCGTTTATCCGCACCACCAACGCACGCGTGCTTACATACATACGCAGACATATACACACAAACACACATACACACCCGCACACACAGACACGCACACCTAAGCACTTGAAAGGATTTCGGCCTCTAAGAGGGGGTGAAGGGAAAAACGCTCTTCTGCACTCGGACACGTACAAATCGCAACAACCCACTTGAAATCTGAAACCGACAAGATTTATGGTCGTCGACGGAAAACTCGATAAATCCGACGTTTGTATGTAAGTGTCGGTGCAATGTATGCTTGCGTGTGTATATGTGTATTGTGTAATGGTGAATATGTGCTTATATGTATGCGTGTATGTTTGTAAATATGTAAGTGTTAATATGTGCGCATGTGTATGTATATATATATATATATATGTGTGTATGAGTACATTCGTGCACGTACACGTCCGTTCATTGGTAGCTATTAACTTGATATCGTACAACTCGTTATTTAAACTCACTCGGACTCGGATTAGTTTAGGAATACCAATTTTATACACAAGCGTGCGTGTAAGTTTTACTGCAGTAATGTTATCAATGAAATTACTTGCATGTTTGTATTATGATAAAATAACCACCAAAGCATATTTTACAACATAGAATTTCGAGTTTCCGCTTATGCGAGTGTGTCCGCACTCCGTTACGAGCATGATTGCAACCCTTAATTCAATCGTTAGATAGTAATAATAAGCCGGTATTTTTGACATCCATCGCCTGAAATAATGGAATGTACATCAAGATTACGTCTTGTTTAAATTACAATTTCCAAATAATTATAATATCAGTCTTTACACTAGAAGAGGTTTCTAAATTCTGTCTTTTATATAATATTTGTTTTGACAAATCAAAATAAAAGTTAAGCCTAAATTTTCTTAATAATAATCATTTTAACAATTGAATAATTTCATAATAATCTTATTGGACATATAAATTTAAACTTGATACAGTTAGCATAAATATTGAATATACAATTTTCCGTTTTATGTTTATTGAAGTCGCACTTGTTGATCGTCATAATAAAATGAACAACCTGCTTGCACATAATCTCGGTTCAAAAAATGCAAATAAAATCAACACTACGTTATATCTATATTATCACAGCTCATTCCAATTTGAAATCTTTATCTTAATTTTATCTTAGACTACGCTATGCAGTTTTTGATGTGAGTGAATTACAAGGAAAATTGACAGAAAAAATTCCATTTAAATTCTATTAGTTTCATCGAACTTTCTTTTGTTGGAAATTTTAACAAAAACAATTCCGAGCTTGTAAAAATATCACTTATTATAACACACGCTACACATTTAAATCTGACGAAATTTATCTGGTAACTGAATCACCTTCATGGTAATTAAAAAGTACAACAAAAAAATAAATAAAATTGATAATGGCAACGTTCAAACAATATATGACAGCAGTGGAGCATTTGAAATAACTAGTGGATAATTTAGTGTAATACGAGTATTACGTATGATAAACATAAAATGTTGGTATATTTATATTCTATAGAGCTATCGAAGTATTTTTCAATTATATAATAAAATATATATATATATATATATATATGTATTTATTTTTTTTAACACTGCTATTATTTGCCCGATGTACAAAAAAGGGTACCCAATAAATTAGAAAATTACCGGGGCATATCCCTATTAAACACTACATATAAGGTCTTATCAATAGCTATTCTACATAAACTTGCAAAATAGTTATTAAAAATACTTCAGTTCATATATTCAGTTTTAGACACATTATGGAAAGTTCAATAAACATGAAAATGATCTACACATAATTTTTATTGATTTTCAGCAAGCTTATGACAACATTATCAGAAACCAACTATGATCAGCACTTATACAATTTAGAATACCAAAAAAATTACAAAATCTAATAGGATATTACAATTAATTTTGTAAATTACGCTTGCTTGGAAAAACATCAAGAAATAATTTAAAGTCAGATTTGATTGAAACGAGGGAATGCGTTATCTCTCTCGCTTTTTACTTAGCCTTCAAAATAGTTATAAGAGATACGTGTAAAGAATTAAGAATGAAAGTACTGAGGCACATCACTCTTTTAGCATATACAGATGACATTGTAATATTTAAAGAATGAAAAACAGATTTAGAAGAGTCCGTAAGAAAGTTCATAGTAACAAGTTAAAAAGAAAAATAAGACGAAGTATATAAAAGTTCATCATCAGTTTTCTTTTGAATAAGTTGAGAATTTTTAATATTTAGATGTTACCATAAATCATAAAAATAAAGTATAACAAGATTTAACCCAGAATAAGTACAGAAAATTGAGGGTACCACGTAATGAGTAAAATGTTCTTATCAAACCTGTTTTTTAGAGATACAAAGAAAAAATTTACATTGCCTACTTATGCTCTTTTGTCATATATAAATGTAAATATTGGTACAAGGTGCAAGATAATGTAAACAAGCTATTTACTGTCAAAAATAAAATACTAAGAAAAATATATAAGCCTCAGTTAAACACCATTATTGGTTTTTAAAACGGAAAATTAATTCAGGCGTAAGTAGATTGTATAATACACCAAATTCACATGGTTTTCTGAGGTCAAAAAGACTAAACTGGGCTGGCAATGTATAGTATGCAGAGTGTAGATTGATTACAGGCTCTCATTATTAATCCATATAAAAAACGACCAATAAAAAGGCTGCGACAATATTGCACGAATTTAGTTAAAGATAACTTAAAAATATTAAGATAAGAAACAAAAATTGAGGATGCAGAGGATCTAAAAATTTAGAAAACTCTGGTAGAAGCTGAAAAATGCTTGAATGACGCAAAAAAAAAAAAATAATAATAAAAGAAATATGGTTTTATAAACATTGCAACGAATTGCATTATCTTCTCGCAATCATTAATCTTTTCAAAATGAGTATTTTAGTAATTTTCAATGTCATAATAACCTAATATGAATATATGAATGGTTTATTTTAAATTAAGTATAATAACAAATCTATCAATAAATATAATTTAATGGACCATTATTTCTTTGACGTCACACCATAACAATTAAAACGTAATTTACTATAAAATTTTAATTTCCTCTCGTTTTATCATTTTATCGATTTTTTTAGAAATCTATGTAAACAAAAAATATAAACATTGTTATGAAATACATGGGATGATTAAGCTTTGAAATTAAAAAACCTTGACAGATTATGTACGTAAATATAAAAAAGAAAAAACCAATTTTCAATCATAAATACTCATTGGTAAGCCTGATTTTTTTTAGTGTACATAAAGATCAAATAATACATAATTTTAAATGATGAATTCGAGATATAAAATGCTAGAAAATTCTTAGAATAAATAGATCTTACCCAAATATTCTTATTTCTTTCTTTTTTTCAAAAACTCAATGATTTAAAAATGTCCATGAACCTAAAAGCCAAATCTAAAATAACGGGTTGTAGAAAATCTGCTATAGTGACTATGTAGTATTCCCCCAGTGTTAAATTAATGTATACCACAGTATGTATGTATTATATATGATTATATAACATGTAATATTAATTCGATTTCAATCACTAAACAAAAATCAACTACAATTTAAATTCTAAAACTCTAATGTTAATTATCTACGTACCCATAAATATATTTTTTATTTTTAGATTCTGAACGGAGTGAAGAATGTATTGATTTTACAATGATGTGTGTTTGTTTTTTTTTTTCACAAATGTTTAGATTATCGTTCTCTATACACCGTTACATTTCAAAGTATTTTGACTTTTATTGAGCTATTTATAGACAATTGAAATTTTCAATTTTTTTAAGTATTTTTTTTTAAAATAACGATAAAAATTTTTTGGCCGGCCAGAAAATCTTGAAAATTGAATACAAAGTTTCTTATAAGTTGTTCCTTAACTGATAAAAAAAAATCTAAAATCGTAAGTCACAATTTTTTTTATAAGTGCTCAAAGTTCCAATTTATACGAAATATGTAAAAATTGCGAAAATTTGCAAATAATTTTGTGGTTGAAAATTCGTGAAATTTTTTTCTTTTATAATTTAGTTTTGAAAATTTGGTACAAGGTTTTTCATTAGATTTTCTTCAAATATCTGTAAAAATAACTCTACCGGATTCAGACAAAAAAATTTTATGAGTGTTTGAAATTTAAATTTTTACAAAACCAAGTTAAATAACGGTTTAGCCTCAAACGATTTTTGCTATTTGTTTTTATCCAATAAGTTATAGAAACTTGAAAATTTTATTAGTTGTTTATATTGGCATTTCCTTTATGTCATATTTTTTTCAAAATATTATATTAATTTTTAAGCCACTTATAGGCATATAAAATATTCGATTTTTTTAATTTTTTTTTTTATAATCGGTGATAACAAAAATTTGGCTGCTACAAAATACTTGAAAATTTAATAGAAGATTCCACAAAAGTAGTTCTTATTGTCATTCAAAAATTATTATAATCCATAGGCACTTTTTTTATAAGCGTTTGAACAGTGAATATTGACATAAAATTACATGTATAATATTCTAGACTGACAAACTATGTCACTGTATGCAACTGCCAACCCATCGTAATTGAAAAATATATTTATCGTTTCAAAATAAAATATACTTTTTACAATATTTATAAATAACAATGTATTATATCCTAGACAAACATATCATCTCCGTTCAGAATCGTTTTTCGTATACAATAATATCTATCATTGCATTCAAATTTAACAAATCCATTGTTATAATGACCTATTCTATAAACGAGGTGCACTCCACCCCCAACTGTACAGCAGAGCGAGGCCCATCCAGTTCTTTTTTAATTTTTTTGGTTTGAATTACAATACTACCATGTTATAATTTACCATCGTTCATTTTGTACAAGAGTTTTTTAAAGAAGTTATCACCAGCTAAAATCCGTAACAACATTTTATGAGTTATAATTATTCAAGCCATGTAATACAAACCATTGATTTATAATATATTTTTCGAGATCAGAAAATTTTAAACATTAACAGTATTTGTTACTGAATTCTCACTAAATGTATTATCACTATTATTGAACCATATAATTATAATTATTTAATAATGCATTAAAGTATAATAAATTATAAGATACCTATTGAATGATAATATATTAATAATATTTCATACATAATGAGAAAATGCTACAATATAATGACATTATTATAATTAATTTGAAGTTACTTCTATTTGAAATATAGGTCTTCGTTGTTTACAATGAGTAACATCAAATACTTATACTATAACTATTCATTGTTTCTAAGAAGTATTGTCAGTATATATTTGAGTTTGCACATTGCAATGCATTGGTTATTCCGAAAGATCTATGTTGATATTAAGTGAGGTTACTACTTCAAATCACTAAATGAATGAGCTAACATTAATTTTATAAATAATATTTTCTAAATATATTTAAAACTCAACTGAAAATCTAATGGTTCATTTTGAATTGGAACACAAGGATATGAAACGTTGGGGAAAATATAATTTTAATAATTTTGAAGTTCGGAGACGTTTCATCATTTTTATTAGATTTAAAAAAAAAATTATATTTATTCAAAATTTACATTCAATATGTTCATAGACTTATTGACTGATTGAAAACCAATTTATACCCAAATTAGTAAAAAAAAGCTTCTGGAAATCTAAACTATAAATCAAATTGTATGAAATCAATATATTTTTTTAGTTAAGTTCCAGGTTATTATAATTTTACCGTTAAAGTTTGATTTAGGTTTGTAAACATATAAATGTTATATCTTACTTAAGGTTATTTTATATTGTTCAATTTTTTTTATGTCTATTTATCTAATATTAATTATAATCTATAAAAGCTATTCATAGTGTTTTTTAGGTTTATTTATTTTTGAATATTTGCATTTTGATTTTACTGAATGTATAATAAAGCTTGGTATTTTCTCTTTTTAAGTATAATATAATAGTTGTATTATCTTTAACTATGTTTAATTCAATACGTATTTCCAAATAAAAACTGGATTTCGATGATATTAAAATTATTTTTATAAATACATAAAGAACGTAATATATGTTTATTTGTTTACTAAAGCTAATTTCTTAGATATGAATTTCGAGTAGCGTAGTACAATGTTTTCAGTAATAATTGTTTATATTAATTCATGTAGTTATTTATTATGGTGTGGTAGTTGTTCTTAATATAATAATAATAGATGTATGATAACTAAGACTGTTAACCCTATGTACTCACCATACAGTCATTGTAATAATTTAGTGCTTGAGGATATAAGATCAATAAGATTATTTGTACAACTTAAGTAATTAATATAAATAATCTAGTTATGTGAGTTTTTTACACGCGTTACATACTCAAGATAATGTACGAATATATTTAACTATAGTTTGTAAAAAAGTATAATCATAAGATATGTATAATAAAGCCGTATTATGTAGAGGCCACGTAAACCTTTCAACAAAAAAAAAGTAAAAACAGTAGTAGTCGTGTATGGTACCTTATCACACACAGTTAAAAAACAAAAACTGGCTATTTTCCATAGCAATAACCTGCAGCAGTTAAAATTTGCCCATTTAACGGTACAGATGAAGATTTCTTAGTTATATTTCTTAGATTTCAGAAATCGAAAAACTATGGACTGTGTTCAGCCTCAAATGCAACTAACTGCAAGAACCAGTAATAAAAAACGAATTATTTTTTCATACATAATTAATACTACAATATTATTCCGAGTAATCCAACTCATAAAGGTTTATGTTTAGACAACTGAAAAATTACATATTAAGCTAAATACGTGTGATACGTGGCGTTTATTAATGAACTAACAATATTGAGGTGATATTTTATCGAAGGTTGTTTCACTTACAGTTTTACGATTGGTCCAATTGTTAAAATAATACATGTTTATCAATCGTTAACGCAAATTTGGCGTATGAACTATCATATTATTATTACCCACTCATAATATTTTTTTGTTTATCTTAACAAAACACAAAAAGACATTTAACATAACTAGTCAGTAAGTTTGGACTATAGCAGTATATCATATTGAAATATTTACTTGTACATTTTTTCCAAATTACTACAGTATCTAACTTATATGGCTATAGCATTATTTCTATTTCTGATCTGTAAATAAATGTGACAGCACTGAGAAGGTTATCAACGATTTACGAATGCTCAAATAACAATATTTTTTAATAGTCGAACTTTTAATTTTATCATATAAAACATGTCTTATGTACATATGACATTTAGTTTCTAGCTACTCCATTTTTTCATAGCAAATTTATTGTAAAACCTTGTTTACGTATTAGTGATTTGTTTTTCCACGTTCGCAATTCTACATCTGATCATATCTCTATATATTAAGCAACTTTATTTCTGTTGTATTTTTTTCTTTTTTTGTATTGATAAATTTATAAAGAGGTAAAACGGACATATTTTAATACATATAAAGGTAATTCATATATGCATTTATTTCGTTCATTGTAAGTTCATTCCAAAGTAATTCGCATAAACAGATTTTATTTATTATATTTATCATACAATTTTATTTGACTTTTCATACTTAGACATTTTTTTCCATTATAATATTGCATAAATATGGATTACATGAAAAGTAAATATTATCTGATTAATTAAAATGAGAGTAATATAAGATCAAAACAGAATGTCACATTCTCACAGATTCTCAGCCCATTAAAAACAAAATGAAATGCTAGCTGCTCGAAGAAAAACAAAATGTGGGCCGAAACAAAGTGTTATGAAATATATATTATTGTAACAAGCTGAGAATACTGTTATTATTTTTTTCAAATCCCTATGGACGGCCGTCTAAAAAAGTCGCTTACTATAAGCAAAATGTTAGAGAGAAATTCAGAAAATATAAGAAAACAATAGAAAACGCTGACAGAATTCGATAAAATGCGTATAAATATTATAGTATAGATAAACATAACTACATGTTTTGATGCATACCATTCAATAACCTACGGTTTTAATCAATTTTAATCAAATATTATCAAGCGCAGATAATGTGATCCTCTAGTTATAGACAAGCTAGAAAATTAAAATATAAATATAACACAAAAGTATAACAAAATAACGGTTTCTATTATTTTTTTTTTTTCTTTCCTTTTTAGTGTCATTGAATCGAAAAACTTTGCGTATATTAATTTAAGCGTAACAGAATGTTCGTAATGATAAATATAAAATAAACAAAAATATCTAAAATACAATTGGCTTGTAAGAAAAAAAATTAAAACAAAAAGGAAAGTCAAGAAAATCGGAAATCCGGTAGTGTGAAATGCATTATAGCGAACGACATAAATTAACAACAATGACATTTAACATTAAAATTAAAGTACCCGATTTTGAGCAAACAACATCGTTTCTTCTTCTTCAAAAGAAAAAAAGAAAGAAATATATTCTCATTAAAAAGCATTATACACAGAAGTTGATGATAAGCATGAACTAACATACATTTTAATTAGTATTTAACAATCAAATCATATTATTTAATTAATAATTGCAAAAAATTATAATGTACCTATTAATATTTATTTGACAAAAACAAAAAAATAATCAAACTATAAAATAAACACAAACAATTCCTATGAAGTAAAATTTATCGTCAAACATCATCAACTTTATAATTATTTATTTTTAAAATATTACAAAAATATAATATTTACTCATTATTAGAAGTTAATATGTATACCAGGACTTTCAAAATATTCCGTATTTAAACTATAAATACAACAAGAGAATATCATATAAATGAGCTAGGAATGCGTAAATAGTATCCAAAGTTTTTGTATTAATCGATTTTATTCGCTTTTGAAAATACTTTAAGAATAATAGCATATAATATTATTTATTAAGCTTATAATGTATGAACCAATACATAATTCAACATTGAATGCATACATAATAATTTGTCATTAGTGACTCTATTTTGAACTAATATTTACATTTAAAATAAAAATTAATTGATTTACAAAACATATTTTATTATACTCTTTTAGAGATAAACGAAAACAAATATCAATACCAATTTAATTTAATTAAAAATAAACAATGATTGGATTTACTTTGTAAGGGACAATTTAATTATTTTAATATTGATACTGTTATTGTTATATTGCTTACAAATTATTTTTTCCTTACACATTGTGTACATTTAAATTTTTGATAAACCAATGAAAATTAGTAGTATAACCATTATGTCAAATTTGTTTTAAATATTATTTATTTATTCATCCCACTAATATAAAATATATATATATATATTTACTGCAAGGAGTATCAAACTATTATTTCTTGCTATTTATACCTGGTAATTAGATAATAAACTCACATCATAATATATTTGAAATTATGTATTACATATAAATATATATAAATAAGTGTAATTGATAGGATATCTTCTATTTTTAGTAATATTTATATATAAATTCAATAATTTGTTAGTAGTTGAAAAAATAATGCTTACAAAACGAACAAAAAACATTGTACTGATGTGCTCAGTATTAGTTCTACAATTACTGCATCTCTGAAATTTCCAAGAAAAATATCGGGAGGGACTTAACTAGCATTTCAATAACATAATTTAAGAAAAAGAGCTTTGTGAATCTGGATTATATCTCTTATATAATCAGAATTTTCCATTTTATAATGATCTCAAGTAACCTTATACATACACATACACATACATGTGTGTGTAGGTGTGTGTATGTATGTATGTATGTATGTATGTATGTATGTATGTATGTATGTATAAATGTATATGTCAGTCGTCGTATAATTGGTCTAGAACATAACACAGAAACTTGAGATTTTCCAATGGGACACCACAAATTACCTCATGCATTTATCTCTGCTAATTTCAATTCATTAGTTTCAATTGTCATAATTATTATTATTTAATATGTATATATAAAGCAGGTGCACGCGTGAAGGTTTCAAAAAGTTTCGAATTTTTATTTTCAGCGCCCACTACCCATAATGTACCAGCATCCCTTACGACTGTATGAGGTGAGTATATATATATGTATATGTGTGTATACATAATTTAGGTCAGATTCAGGAAATAATTTATTTTTAATCACGTGGACCGGACATCATGCAGGTATGTTAGCGGGAGATCGTAGTATTGCAGATAGTATTATAATGGAATGGGAAACTGAAAAACAATGAGAAAAATTTTAATTTTTATATACTATGTATACATATAGAATCTTTTCTTTATTTATTTATTAATTTTTTTTTTTAAGTCTGTTTTTTTTTGTTTTTATTTAACATAACAGTTTTTTATAAAAAAAAAAAATATGAATTATATTACACGAGGACCAACCACAGAGGTAGCATTGGTGATGGCAAATTGCAGCAAACCTGGTCTAAGCCAGGATTCGCATATTATTTTTTCATTACTTGCTTTTATTAAAAATAAAAACAAACGACTCCGAGGACAAGAATATAAAATTAAGTTACTTTAAAAAAATGCCAGCCATTATTCATACAACATCTTAATAAAACATGATGGTACATATAGGTACATATATGTCATAATAATCATTTTTATTTATTATTCTACAATATTCTTACTTTTATTAACCACCTACTTATAAAATCTGTGAAAAAATTGCAAATTCCTAGCCGTTTAACCATTTATTATGTCCCATGTTTTTTGAAACAAAAAATACATTTTTTTACCGTGAATACTGTAGTATAAATGAACCGAAAAAATATTTTTGACACTCTCTCGTTGAAAGTGCATCACATGTTTATGTAACTTTACATATAGATTATTATTATAATTATTATAACTATTAATAATTCCTATTGAAAAACTGAAACAACGTGTCAAACTAGAGTTATCAATAAAAATATCTGCTTATTACAGTAATTTAAAAAATTGACACAAAAATGCGTTATAGGACTAAGGTAATCTACAAAATTAATTCTACACATACTCTAAATTGTTTGAAATCAGATAACGTTTTGATACAGATTTCCGAATGATATCAAAAACGTGCTCATAGTAAATCGCAACTTATTTATTTGTAGGTACCAACTATTTTACGTAGTTATTCACCGATAAAAATATCAATATTTTATACGTAATAAACAATCCTGTTCTTAATTATAATCATATAAGTATTTAAAAATATATTTTTAACTCGCAATCGTATAATCTTGCTTAAGTATAATTTAATGGATTAACCATATGGGAATATATTGGAGATCCATTTAATATTATAAGTATATATAATACCTATTTCAAAGGTAACTCCTGTCAGTTTCAACGAATACAAATATATTTTAATAAAATATGTTATACAAATATACACAATAGAATAATTTATAAAATCGATACGAACACGCGTTGACAAATACTGAAAAATTATTTTTGACGGCTAAATATAACATCAGCATTTCAAAAACAAATAGTACGTATATGGTTTCAATTACACTACATTATTTTATAATATAAGCATTTCAAAAACTGATTATTATAGTTCTTATTATTTGATTGCAAAAGAATGCAGTATTACTTGAAATATTGTAAAATACATTAACGAAATAGGTTTGCATTTGTAACGTTATAAATTATTAGGGTATTGTAGTCAAAAAATTAATAAATTTATTGCATTATTGCATTTAATGACTATAATATTAAAATTTAATTTTTAGTTCTAAAAATTGCCATTGTTTACATTATTAGCCATAAAACATTAGTTAAATTTTTTTCAAAATCGTGCAGGAGTTACGAGAGAGAAAAAAAGTTAAAACTAAACTATAGTAAATAAAAAATCTAACCATAATTGCATTACACTGGGACGAAAAAAAAATGTTCTTTGATTCAACGTTTAAGCAAAACACGTTTTAAGCTCACTTAGCCAAGACCATAATAAGGATTTGTGAAAAAAAAAAGAGCAAAGGCAACGACTCGGCTACCATACAGATTATTAATATCTATACAAGCGAATCGTATTTCCAAGCGTTGAAGCTTAAAGTTAAAATTATAAATGTGTTGGGTGGCGTGGAGTGCAAACGGGACAGTTCTATTGGCGGTTTAAGACGCTGCGGTGGTTAAAAGTCATTACGGTTATGTTTATGCGGATATAACGTTGATGTTTCACAATCCTTTTCGTGGGTAACGGCGGCAAAGGTGGAAGCAACGGGGTACACGGGACCTATTACCGTTCTCAAAGTTTTGGCCGCGAGAACAAATGCCGCCTGCAGATGCATTTCTTATCTCGCGGCATCATCCGACTACGACCGTCGATCTTTTTATGAAAACCTAAACGACAACATTGGCCGTGCCGGCGTGTAAAAGGTCGGTGTAATCATTGCAGAAACGCACGTACGTACATATTTATATGTATAAACGGAATGGTTCGGTTAACATAAATACACAGGCATGTGGCAATATTACATTTCCTGCGGTAATGAGTACTCATTAAACGTATGGCATGCATAACATGTGTAATGATTGCGCAAGTTAGTAGAGTATAAAGAATATACTATATACATAGTACACATAGTGATTCTATTGCGTAAGATATGAGCGTTTCGTGTTATTTTATGAGTTTTAATCCAATTGGAAATTGCTGTTTACGACGCACAAATTGACTATTTGTACGAGACTATGTAGAGAGAAGAGTAATCTGAAAATAATTTAAAATTTTTCTTTTCTTTCCCCCAATGTATTGATAAAAAAAATTGTGATGAACAAAACACTAATCATTCATATTTTCCCTAGACGTATTTATGGTCTGCAAAAAAAAAAAAAAATCACACTATCATATGCGTAACCTATGTATATTATATGTAATCAAAATTTATAGACGTAACTCTAGTTCTTCGAAAAAAAACTCGTTAAATAGAAACACAATTTTTTACTTCAAAAATACGTTTTCACTGTACGAATTAAATGTAAATAGTAATACTTATTATTTTTAATAAAAAATAATAAAGTATAAATAGAAAATAATAAATAATATATAAAAAATTAGTATACACATTTTTATAAATACTTATACATAGTATGTTCTACATATATTTGTCATTTTTTATTTCCTTAAGGCTATCTACATTTCTATTTAAATGCACGAAATATTATTTTGACATACTTTTTAATGTTCCATCACTTTATTTAAAATTTAAGGTAAGATTCGTTAAATAAACACATGTTGGAAAAATAATTATATGATAACATAAAACAATTCTTTTATAAAATAATTTTGTTAAAATAAAGATTCGATTGAATACTATTATTATATTGTTACGCTACCTAACGCGTTCTTGGGTGCAGAGAAGCGGAAGATAATATAAATCACCGGTATGTACACAATAAACATTTTTGGGAAAATACTATAGCTTTCAAGAGCAATGATAATAGCAATAATTAATAAATAATGACGGTTACTTATTTATGTGGTAACCTATATCGTTCTAGTATATTACATGGGTTAAAACTGTCGACTAAAAAATAGATATTATGTACAACGTTTGTCAGATTTTTACTAGCATGTATTTTATATAGATTACTAATAAGTAACTAACATATTTGTCGAAAAATGTTGATATCGATGAATGGGAACTCACGAAAATTGAAAATAACTAGGATAAATAAAAACCAAAATTTTATCTACAACGATTGCACATAATTCTAATTAACTTTACTGTATATTTATACCTGTAGTTATGCTATAAAGAAGACATAGTTACAATCAGTATATTCTATTGTCTCTCAACTGTTCCTTCAAAAATAGTGTGTACTTCAGAAATTTTATGATTTTATGATGGAAAATAATGAAATACAAATTATTTTATCTAAAAGAAGCGAAAAGTCGGCAAATGTTGGAGATTCCTAGTACAGGTTTATTGGGTCAAGAAAAAAAAACCAATAAAAAATTTTTATTTATAAATATTTACCCATGTTTAATTATATTTTATTTTTTATAATAATATTCTACGATACAAAATGGCAACGTCACGCCAACTTTCTTGGTCAATCGTGTTGCTTTTTGGGATTTTTAGATTTCTATTGTTTGATTGAGACCGTGCTCAATCGGGTTGTAAACATGGTCAATTGTGCTCAATCAGGTTCTAGTCCCATGTACATACGTCTTATCCAGATTAATGAGTTTAAAATCAAGGTAAATGAGCAGAATATATGAAATAATAAACCAAAATAAACGTTTTTGCTTTGCAAGAGTTTATATAGAAATGCATGCTGCTGTGACGTTTTAATACTCCGACTTTGATCCAGTTTCAATTCTGCCGACGTTGGAGATAAAAATAAAGCGTGGAATAGAATTTTGCGGAAACCGATACTATAACAAGAAGAAAACCCCGGGAGAGCTTATTGTTCCGGGATTCGGATTGCTTGACGAACGGAAGTCGTGTGAATTTTCCTGTAGTATATATAGTACACGCGTGCACAAACCGCGTGTTACTTGCTATATTTGTGCAGTCGTAGATTAAACGCTGTCACGATCCATTCACCCGTAGCGTGTAATATTATATATTACCTATTATACCTACTAATACTACCTACAATATATTACCTCGTATGTATTTGAGTACTATGTTCTAAAACAGCATTATAGAAACGATGATTATTTGTCTCTGTGGACCATAGTGATTCAGATATTTTTAATAATATTCCCCACACATATGCCAATTGATCGTCAAGGATTTTGAAAGTTTACAAATTCGTTGTGAAGTCTACTGAAGGCAATCGATTTTCTTGTGTTTATATAATTGATTATAAAAATTATGATTGACAGTAATGATTTTAAAATTAAAAACTATTTATATTGAAAACAGTGGTAAATCAGTGAAATATCGATATGAAATAATAATGATAATATTTTATTTTATTTTATTTCTTTTAATAAAGACGATGTTCATTTTATGTACGATAAATAACTGCAGTAGAGTCAGTTTTTACACATGCACTACATTATTTTACGGTGAGTCTTGATAGTTAAATAATATATAATGGACATCACATGATATATATATATATATATTATTTATCACAAAGAAAACCATCGATATGCTGAACAGTTACCGAATTTCAAATATATACTGTTACTAGTTTTATCTACTGTAACGTTACATTAACACTTCTGTGAATACAAATGGAATTCTATACATTCTAGATAGTGTTTAATTTGAAATTAGGATAACCAAAATGTACAAATGGAATAAAAATCATTGGTAACATTTTGTAGTCGATAACGTGATAATACAGACCATGTAATGCTAATGTAACGTTACATTAACACCGCTGTAGGTAAAATGGATTTTTTCGCATTTGGGTCGGTGTAAACATTTTGAAATATCAATTACAAATTTTAGAAAATAAAATAAAAATCAATGTTGCAAATATTTTTAAGACTTTTTAACTTAGTGGTTTTATTGTAACGGACCAGAAATGCATGTAACAAATCACCTATAGACAAATGTTAAACGTTGTTGTAACTTATACCAAGGTCATCTGTAGATATATAGTATTACTCATTGTCTTATAAGTTCATCAAGCATTCAAGTAATAGCTATTTATAATACTTATTACAACAAAATAATCAAAATCTATTGTTTTATTTCAATTCAATTTTTTTTTCACTAAAAAACCCCTAATTCCAATGTATTCTATTATAGTGATGTATTTGAGATTTTCTATCGAAGAAAAAGTCGCATGAACGCTTTTGTAGGTCTAAAGAGGCGTTTTTATAATTAATTATGACTACATACAATTCATGTTTTACCATAACACAACATTTCAATATGATGCTGTCATGATGGCACAATTGAGTTCTCTCTCGAGTATCATTTTTGCGTGAAAATTGAAATGAACATTACCAATTCCCTAAAGGTTTACCGGGGCCTTAAGTGTACGTTACACGTATCTACTATACCCGTGTATAATTCAAAACAGTGCCCTTCGAAACGAACAAACTGTACGAGGGTCTAATATTAAGAAACCTAACAACCAAAAATGCAATATTTTGATATTAGCATAAAATATTAATTTTTCAATTATTTATTAGTAGACATTTTGATGAAGTATAAGTTAACAATTAATAAGGACATACAAAAAAATCAAAACTTTAAATTCTTTTTTTCGCATTTATCAAAATAGAAAATAAAACTTTTTTAATTGATTTTCTGAAAATTAAGGAATTGGTTGATACGTTCCTTTAATACTAGACCCTCGATATTATAAATGCTAATAAACACAAAGAAAATACAAAAATTATAATCTCATAGCGGAATCGAAGAAAATCTTTCTCAAGACATTCACATTCGTATAAATGAGTATACATGCAAGTAGTCTCCTCCAATAAAATGATGTCTTTAACGTTTAATTTCGCATTTTTTTCATATATATTTATATTAAACAAACAGAATATAATGTTAACTATAAACCAGGGAATCACAGTGTAATGTTTACTTGTTCCTATTTATTATCTACTGCTATTATTGTTGTTATTATTATTATTTTTTTTTTTTTTTTAAATAAATCAAAAAGGAAAACTAAGAAAGAATCAAAATACACAGCAATTTTGAACGCGCGAAGCAGACTATTAAATTTCCACACACGTAAACAATATAATGGATCTTCTGCGTGCGTCGAGTGGACCTTGGGAAAGTATAAAAAGCAATAAGAACTATAATGCCCGCCTACGTAATATTATATACGTATACGTATATGGTATGTATGTACACTCGAAGGGGTACGGCAAGCATTTGACATCGTAATATATGTTTTAATAAAAATAAAAAAGAAGGAAAAATACCCCACAAAAGGAGTGTATAGTATGTATATGTATATGTATATGTATGTATGAATCAAAACGTCGTTGATAGCTTATATATTCTTTGAATTACAGTACATATAGACTTCTTATAACAGGTATATATCGTTATGAAAGAGGTGACAGCAAAACGCGTATGGATTATTGTATAAAATTAAATATTGTCATTATTATTATTTTTATTTGCTATACATTAATAATAAATACTTTTTATAAACATTTTTTATAATTATATATATACATCTTATTGTAATGAGAAAACAAGCATCTTTCCTGTCTAGCAAAATACGTAATGAATATAATCTTACATTCTACTGCATAATACATTATATTTTAACCACATTGACCGTTATGAATATTTTGTATTTTATATTATTATTATAATTAAGTATATATGTATACATTTTATAAGTGTATGTACATTACTTGTTTGCTATCCTTTTGTTTCACGTTGCAAACCGGGTAAATTTAATGAAATTGTATACATACCTGTGAAAAAAAAAACTATTAATAAAAACATAAAAAAATATATATATATATATATATAAACATGTATTGTACAGTTATATATTTTTTCTTCGGTCAATTGAATAATTTACAATACATGATAATACGCGCATAATAGTAGCAACGTATTTTTTTTATTTCCAGTACAATAAATTAAAGAGGTTATAAAAATGACATATTTATTGTAATAACGACAAAAAAAAAATAATATACATGTATAAATATAACCAGAGAATACATGAAACGCCCATAAATCCTTCTAAAATGATGTGCTTCGTATTTATACTCGTTCAGGAAAATTAATATAATTAAAACGCTTTTACGTCATTAATTGGTGTTCAATGCAAATGCGTACTTTATTAAAACCAAATACCCATATGTGAATATTATATATTCACTATTTGATTAAGCGTTATATTATTAACCATAATGGCACATAGACTAAACACTACATTTTTTTTAAATATTAAACCTCGTCGTGGCGATAAAACGATGATCTGAGTGTAATTTATGATAATTTAAATTAATATAAATAACGGTGTTAGTCGGAAGTATATCAACCTTAATTTCAAATTCATGTCTCAATAGTATGTTTCAATACTGTATATTGTAGTATTTCTATGACGAAACGTATTCTGTCGGTAAAAAAACGTGATCAAAACCAATGTTAAGTTCACCGCAGTGATTATACGACCATCGATGTTTTCTTAACCATTCATCAACTTTTCGCCTTTTCTTGTATTATTCCGAGAATATTACATCCAATCAGAAAGTAGTGTGACCCTCAAGTAAACGAATAAAGGTTACCAAATCGATATCACAATCGTTCTTCGGAATTAATTCTGCATTGTACTTATGAGTGCGTAATAAAACGAACCTTTTTGATCGAACGTACAGGTTTGGTGATTTTTATATGATTGAAAAATTACTTATTGGAAGTGAGGATGTAATTTTATTGTATGGAAATATACAGGTATAATAATAATATCGAAGGTACTATGCAGATTTCACGTTAAACATATCCAAAAAAATGAGTTCATTGCATAACGTACATTTAGTTATTTTTAGAATATTTAAAAATTATTTTGCTTCATATTAGTGTCTTCAAATCTTTTTTATATTATTTCATCCAATAATCAAAACTAATCAAATATGTTTTAAAAATAGGTCTAAGACTAAAACCCAGTATAAGTATTATTGGTTTAATAATAACTCTATATTTATATATATATATATATATATATATAACCGTATCAACTAATAAGATCGGAAAAATCAATGGTTTTTTTTACATCATTACGTGTAAAGTCATGGTGCCGACATCGGTGTTTAAATCTCCCGCATTTCTATAACACTTAAAACTCATAGGACGGACGGCAGCTGTATCCTTCAACCTACTTTGTTTGTCGATTGCTCTACATCAGCACAACGATACGCCACGGTAAGATTTTATTTTCCTCACGTATTTGTCCTACCGAAATGATAAAAAAAAATAAATATATAAGGAATAAAATGGCACAAGAATTAGATTATTACCTAGGCTTCACCGCAATCAGCCATTTTCCGAGATGAATAATTCATTCAGATTTATATTTTAGGACTGTTTGACAAAGTTTATGGTAGTGCGTAAACACACATGCACACACATGCACACACACGCACAGTTTTCCATCAGTGCTCACGCGTTCCGGTTTGTGTGTGTGAGTGTGTGTGTGTGTATGATATTTATTAGACTTGAGTGCCCGGTGTATGTGGATGAAGCAAAACAATTTACGTGGAGCCACCGCCGGTCGAATCCAATTTGTTGCACGTAATACGTTATTACACCTGCACGCATGCGTGTTGTATACTTGTACCGCAAACGATGCAATCATAGATGCAGCAGTGAATTAGAAGAAGGATTAAAAGATCGGTAGAAACACTGTGATCGAGATACATTGGAAAAAAGATAAAAACTACGTGGCTTACTAATGCAGAAAATGCGTGCTAGATAACGAACGGTTATATACTACGGTTAAATCATCCGAATGTGTATTTTTACATAGTTGCTTTTATGAACGCAGCTAAAAACAATTTCACGTCAAATACACGAGCCGACGATTACAAATCGTGTACACATTGTTAACATAATAAAAGGCAAAAACATACCGTCAAATCACGTGGAAATAGAATATAAGTGATAATAACATGCATGCTTGTCTTATTGATCTTTGGGCACAAACACGGATTAATCGACAATTTATAATATTTCCGTAGTTTAGACGCTAATGAAAAATGTTATTAATAATATGTCAAATATTAAATTGTGTATGTTAGATAATATCAGCGAAACAATTATTCTCTCTTTTATTGTAAAACTAATATATTTTAAATTATCATAAGGGTTTTTAAAAACCTGTAGTTTTTCGAAAAATTGAAATATATCTATACATATTGATAATTTTTAATACAAAAAAAAAGGATCATCCGTCAGTCTAAATTCGAATGTAAATAAAAACTTTCACGTGTGTAGATCATAATTATTCTGTCCCAGACGATCTCGATCCAACAGCATTGCTTTCTTTCTCTCTTTCTTTTTTTCATTTAAATTTTTATTTTCAAACCCGTTACGAGAAAATTAAAAACGACAAAATTCTTTTAATTTAATTATTTCTTCCATTTTTTATGATATTTTTCTATCTTCATTACTCGTACATATTCTCTACCGATAAATAATAATATTTATTTATTTTTCAAACAACGCCAGCCTTTTCTTTTTTCCTCCTTCCTTATACAGTATTCGTTTGGAGTCAATATTAATGATTCATATTCAAATAACAGGAGACGGTTGTAAATAAATAATTGGATACCTATAGATCAGTTAGGATTCACGTGGACACATTCACTTCGTATAAAAATACTGAAACTGAAGTGCCACAATAGTCCCTATAGAACAAACGATGTTGACTAAAGCACGAATTTATGAACTATAATAACTATTTATTTCATGACATAAAGATATCAACGGTCAAAACCATCAACCGGGCAAACTTGGGGCAAAAATATTATCTTTTAGTTTGACCTTCATAACGGTCTCTTATTAATTAATTAATGTAATACAAATGTTCTGTTGTTATCTTAACAATATTTAAAATCATTTTTTTGGTGTACCAAATCAAACTTTTGATGTAAGTATTAATTTTTTGTCTAACATCTATAATTCTGAAAAGGTCCGAAAACATACATTAATACTCATTGAATGAAACGTTTTACATAAAAATGTATAGTAAAAAAAGAACCGGATGGGCCTCGCTCTGCTGTACAGTTAGGGGTGGAGTGCACCTCGCTTATAGGATAGGTCATAATTATAATGGATTTGTTAAATTTGAATGCAATGATAGATATCATTGTATACGAATAACGATTCTGAAGGGAGTTCATATGTTTGTCTAGGATATAATACATTGTTATTTATAAACATTGTAAAAAGTATATTTTATTTTGAAACGATAAATATATTTTTCAATTAGGATGGGTTGGCAGTTGCATACAGCGATATAGTTTGTCAGTCTAGAATATTATACATTATATTATATTTTACATGTAATTTTATGTCAATATTCGATGTTCAAACGCTTATAAAAAAAAATTGTGCCTATGGATTTTAATAATTTTTGAATGACAATAAGAACTGCTTCTGCTGGTAATCTTAACAGCTGGTAAAAATTTCAAAAATCTGCGACTTATACTTTTTGAATTATAACAAATACTTAAAATCGTTTGAGAATAAATCGTTTTTTTATGCAATTTCGTAAATATTTAAATTTCAAACGGTCATAAAATGTTTTCCTCTAAGTCCGGTAAAAATATTTTTAAAGATTTTTGAAGAGTAGCTAAGAGATTACCTAGTGTTAAAATTTTGAACCTTAAGTATGAACAGAAAAAATTTTATGAATTTTTGTTTATTAAATAACTTGCAAATTATCTAGATTTTTACACATTTTATACAAATTTGAGCATTAACGGCTTATAAAAAAAATTTAAGTAAACCGATCACCAATAATTTTATGTATTTATAGTTACGATAAGTTTAACTTATTATAAACCTAGTATTAAATTTTTAAGAGTTTTCGCTCAACCAATTAAATTTTATAGATGTTCAAAAACAAAATTTTACAAAAATCGAAAATTTAAATTGTTTATAAATCAGTCAAAATACTTTGAAAATTTAACCATGTATAGAAAACGTCAATATAAAGATTTGGTGAAAATTTCAAGTTGTTCCGATTTTTGGTTTTTGAGTTAGAGCATTTTAAAAAAATGTAATTTGTAAAAACGTGATTTTGCGTAAAATTTCCCGTTTTTTTTGTAATTTTTTTATCTTTTTTTTCGATTTTTTTAAAAAGTATTAAAAAATCGGATTTTAGACTAACCAAAGTACCATCTACATTCACTTTCCTTTCAGAAAATTGCTACATAAGCAAATCGAAGCATTTTTACTGCCATAAAAGGTGTCGTTAGACACAAAAAAAAAGAAAATTAAAATAAAAAAAAAACACACATCATTGTAAAACCAATAGATTCCATCACTCCGTTCAGAATTTAAAAAAATAATAATATAATATTGCAAGTGTAAAATTATTATAATAACAATTGAATT
>JASXSY010001721.1:0-201945 GCA_034509805.1 Sipha maydis
GGTTTTTGCATCTTCGAGAAACACCAACAAGAAATATTTGAATGGAATTGTTATAAGATTACAAGATTACATTATATTTTAAGATTAAAATAAATTCAAACATAACAATTATTAGGTAGATGTATGCTATTTACCGGCGTATGCTATCTTCAAAAAATTCTGTCGTCTCGACATAGATTCAACCAATCCGAGACTGCATGATGACCTCTACCAATTATTTTTTCGATTTGTGAGACTTCAAATTTATTTGACCGGCACCAAACAAGTTCAATAATTTCACATTAACTCAAACCACTTTTATATTTTCCATTTTTATCCACGTAGGTAGAAAAAGGATTTTGGGAACGTATTGATGGCCACTTTTGACAAACTCTTGTTTGGCATCGCATGTATTTGGTTTTAACTAATTGACCGGTTGCATATCGTTTTCGACTATTTTTTAGTTTCTAAATCACCTAAAATCACCATCACACACTTCACCCGTAGCATTTAATTTAGAACATACATTTGAATTCGGTAATAACCCACGTTCTTTTAAAAATTCCACACAAAATTCGTTGTTTAAAATAATAATTCTATATAAATCACCTAAATTAATCATTTTCTTAAAACTAAAAGACAAAAATACATATAATACACATACTAAACGACACAACGAATACAATCGTTTCAAAGTTGATAACATATTAAAAATAGGATGGGAAAACGTGTAGACAATTTTAATAATGTAGTAGCATACGACATCAATAAACCAACTGTAGATAGCATACGCACGTGTACCCAATTATTATTTTATAATTCTTTATTGGCAAATATAATTATGAATTTTTTAAATTAAATTACCATTCATGATTTATTGCGCATTTATTGAAAAAATTGAACAGCGAATGATGTATTCAAATCATACGGCTGTATGGCACAATGCAGAATTTTACATTTCAACCTAACTATACAATTAGTTCAAAGAATAACATTTTAATATTAATTATCCAACATATTGAATAAACATTTATAGTGTACCATCCGGTAAGCATTATATCCACATTATTTAATTAAATATTTTATCGTGAATTATCTGATATATATATATATATTAAATACTCGATTGACCCTCTTAATCCTTTTGTATTATCATCAGTTTTTCAGTGTGCTCATTAGAAATGTGTACACAATCAAAATATCTACCTGTGTTTTCGAAAAACACGAGTCTACTGAAATTGTGGTTTCCACTATGCATGCAAGCGCGGATCCGAGGGGGGAAGGGGCGTACGCCCCCCCAAAATCCCTAAAATAGGTTTAAAATATTTTGGGTTTTCGATTATTTTCGTGGTTCAATACAACTACTAACTAGAGTAATATACAATTACGAAAAATAAAATAATATTATTTTTTTTTTTTTGTGTATTGACTAGTGTGTTGGTATGTTAAAGCCGCGGTTAGTAAATTTTGTATTTGAAAATAATTGCTTGAGAATGTTTTTTTAATTCAATTTTTTATTTTATATATTTCTGAAGGCTATGGGCCAACATAATTTTTGTTGCTTTTACGTATTATGTTACAATTCAGGCAGATTAGTCGTAAGTAAACAATTTATTTTGCACCCCCTCCGTAAAAAATTTCTGGATCCGCCCCTGTATGCATGTATGGTAATATTTTAAAAAATATGGTTTTTTTGTGTGAATTAATAACTATATACATTTGATACACGGATTTGTGTAATAATATTATGTTTATTATGTTATGGGGATGGGTAAATTAAATATAAGTTTTCCGACAAATAACCTAACCGGCAGTTCAAAGTAAAAGGTTTCGTTTAATTTTCTTATAGTCTTGTAATTAATATTGTTTATACTGATGTATGTTTGTGTTTTTTTTTTTACGTGTAGCTCTTATATCGTAAGTACTACATTATAATAATCGATTGGACAACTACTACGATTTTTGTTAAAATAATAAGTTTCACTTAACTAAATCAAATTAATTAAACGTATAATAATTCGGATGACAACATTAATTATTTTAAAATAGTTCTCCTGAGAGATATGAATATTCATCTATACAATTCTATGGTGGAATATATTGCCGTCAAACGGCAATTATTACTTTTTGTTTAATTTATTAATTGTTATACATTTTCTTAAACTCAAAATTTAACTATATGTTTGTAATTGATTATGTACACGTAAAAAAAAAAGCAAGAAACGGATAAGAAGTATCTTAGCGGAGGAAAGGACTGTAAATAATAATAATCGACAATAATAATATGAAGATAGCTGAATTTACTAAATCAGTACCTTTAAATTTTTAAACCTGTATTTTTTTATTATTTTTTTTATGGATTATCTACAATTATTTTAGATGAAAATTCAGTGATATTATGATTTTATGGTCACTTAGAAGTTAAAAGACACCTACAGGTATTTAGGTATAAATAATGTCTTTATTGATGTTCACGCGGACATATAATATGAATTGGAATATGATCACATAGATGCTTTTACGATATGACTTATCATGTAAACAATTTAGATTATAATAATTAAGTACATTTTATTTTTTATATACGATTTAAATATAATCCATAGCCGTGAAAGGAATTTTATTTTCTCTTCAAATTGTTATTTTTTCCATAACGGCAACAATCCAGCAGTCACGTTGGGTCATGGAAAGTTTTGCTCGTTATCCCGAAACAAAGTACAGGTCGTGTGGTGACAGCGTTCACTGGATAGCAACAATGATGCTTGAGTATTGTAATTTCACACGTCATATTGGACTACAGCGGCAGACTACATATATATATATATATATATATATATATATATAATGTAAGCGAGTTTTACTTATCAATTAGCGGAAAAATAGGGAATTGAAAGTTTTTGTGTACCAATAATCGTCCACTAATTTCGTTGTTGATATCAAACCGAAATCGCAATGTTTATAAATCTCTATAAACTACCAACGGATTGGTAATCCTATTGTTTGAATGATAGCGATGGTCGAATAAAACAGGTTAATAAATTAACAATCGATTGAACTTGTAGAAAAATGATGCGCATTATTACATATTATTATTCGTTTATGGCTACGTGCCGTGTAAATAAATTCGTCTGCTATAAGTTTCCGCCTCATAGTATTGAATATTGCAATTAGTAATAATACTCCTAGAAAAAAATCGTCGTATTTATACCGAACGAACAAATATAAAGTGTTATATTGAATTCCTTATCTAAAATACATGAAAATTGTATAGTTAGTGCTTAATTATCATTGCACTCGTATAAGTTCTTCAAATGCAAACGAACGAAAAAATAAAATCTTACTAAGCAAACCAGTGGCTATAAAAGGAAATATCTGAAAGCTGTGAACCAATTTTATAAATTTTCTGTAGAAAAAAAAACCCTGAAATTACATTGAATAGGCTAAAACACAACTATCGGTTTTATATGATGTCTATAGAAAATATTTTCTTTAGAAACTTTCCGTTATAACTAACGAATTATTCACGTGCGTTTTATAATAGTGTTAATATTTGATTATATTTAATGATTTTGAATTAACTAGTAACAACATATTACTATATGAAAATAATAAACACTATCGTTAATGATATATCATTATCTTTGACGAGATCCTTAGAGCTCGTTGTTCAAACGATTTCAGTTTTTTATTCTTCCTAAGCTTTGGCTGTTAACATTATTGTCAGTGGCTTTCAGTTTGGTATAGAAATAAACACGGGTGTGGTAACTCTTTTTTTTTTTTTTTTGTCTGACGATTTTCCGTATGCAATAACCAAACATTTGAATCCCTCCGAGACCCGCGACATTGTTAAGCAATAAAATAAAAGGAACAATGTATATATATATATATACACATCAAGTATAGGGGTTTGAAAAAAAAAAAAAACTATTGATTGCCAACGAGATACTATTGCCCCAAGGCGGTAACACTTTAACATACTGTATAACAACTATACGCACTAGCTTAGTGGTGTAATAGTACAATCCTCTCGACCAAGACAAATAATACAATTGTATATATATATATATATATAAATACCTGCTGTATTGCGTTTTATCGAGAAACATATCACACACACGTCCAAATGTATTTAATATAAAATATTATCCTCACATTATCTATTTGTTATTAAAACCGAAAACACTGCAATCGTATATGTATGCTTAATTTACAAATACAATTACAATATAACCTTTTAGAATAAAGGCTGTAATCTGTACAGTTTGTTGATTAAACATCGATTAGTTAATTCTATATAAATCTAATTTATATTTGAGTCCACGTTGAATTGGATGACTAGAAAAAAATATGCGATTTCATAAACATTCGAGTTTTAGTCATGAGAAAGTTTATTATCAAATCTACAAGAAATATGAGTTTTGAAAAAATAATTTCATAACTTGAAAAAAATAATAAAATTAAATAA
This sequence comes from Sipha maydis, assembly GCA_034509805.1. Taxonomy (NCBI): domain Eukaryota; kingdom Metazoa; phylum Arthropoda; class Insecta; order Hemiptera; family Aphididae; genus Sipha; species Sipha maydis. The sequence continues at coordinate 4,445 of JASXSY010001721.1, forward strand.
TCAACATTGAACCAATCACAACTGGCCCTTATAGTACCAATTGACAATAATTAGCATACACTGTAAGACTAAAACTTATTACGGTGTGAAGCCTATTGCTGATGTGAACGGATATGAATTGAACGAATACATGGTTATATTTATCATGTACCAGAAGAAATTATAAAGTACCAAAATATAATGAGATATACTTACGCACGGCCTATTCAAATGGATTATTACCTAGTGTTTATGAACACTTTTTTTTCCAGAGATATAAAAAAAAAAAATTGTTAGTTCAATAATTTATATAGAAAATACGGAAATGACAAAAAAAAAACAATTTCGTTTAACCGTATTACCATAAGTTTTCCGTAAGAATGTTTTGACCTTCAAAAATCATTAAAAACCTTAAAAGTAAAAAAAAATTAAAACCTTTAATTTTTGCTTTTGAACCAAAATTATTGATTAAATAAACATTAATCAAGAATGAGATTATTTTCATACGTATTTTATAGTATCACCACGATGTTAATTAAGCTTCTTTATTAGTAGTTTTTTTTTTTTAAGTATTTTTATTTAAAGAGGGTTGAATGACTTGTCAAACGTTTAACGTGGGTACGTTGGGTTGATGTTCGTTAGGAACGACCTACAGCATGGTAAACGTGATATCTGAATAGTTAGTATAATATTACGTTGTTATCTGACTCTCATTGTACAATATGTCTGCTCTTAATGAATTATGTATGGAAAAAATCCAAAAAAAAAAGGTATTAACGAAAGTATCTAAATTTGACGTACAAAAGTTTAACACACAATTTGGTAAAATATTTCATTCGCATTAGACTTATTAACAAATCAAAAACCTCGTTATAATTATTATAATTATAACAAAATCTATTTATAACATTTAATTTTTAACATAAAATAATGCGTGAAGTATTCTGTAAAAGAGTGAATTTACTTATTTTAACCTACTGCATATACGATTAGTATTTACATATAGATATAAAAATATTGTGAACCATAGAAACTACTTACAATATTTATGCAGATTTTTCATAATAAAGAAAAAAAAATGCGTTTAATGTCTAACCAAAGATATTTAATATACGTATATGCTTTTTTAACCAATGAGTTTTCATATAAAACCACCATTGAGTGAACACCTCTACAGTACATAACCCTAGACTTAGGATTAGTACGGCTTCAAAAACTAGGCTTTAGGTTTCAATAATATGAGCCAACTGACTGATTAAGCCGGTTAATTTTTTTTGTACCTCAGAGAGTAACATCTATATTTTTAATGCAATTTTAAATGTACAACTTAAATCTTTTGCATGTACTGTGATGTACATATACGTTATAAATATTAATTATGGAACACTAGTTTCCGAAGCAGTTTCAGAAATAAACGAATTTTAAATTTTGGTGTAGAGCAAACTGTAGTCAAGTATCGAGTTCTAATATTTTGAAAACATTATTGATACCATAATCTCAAGCATAACCGATACGGAATCGAATTATTACAAAATATGACTATGTGCTACGACGTACAAAACCGTTCGTATAATATTGTACACATATATTACTATTATTGTATACCTACGTATTTACAGTACAATAGGATTATACTATTGTTTTTATCGCATATAGATACGTCAGCACAATATATATATATATTTATACATACACGACCATCATGTACGACTATGTAATCGTTTTGAAATTGGGATACAAAATGTGTACAACATATAAACGTATACGTCTGTATAGTATTACGTACCGCCACTCATCCAGACACGTATTTGTGGGAAGGGGATGGGAGCAATTGTACCTCCTCAATCGTAAAGTTCGTATTGTAAACTATCTTGTTACGTTATAAGTATCATTCGTATTACAAATTACAACACAAAAAAATTGATAAATAAAAATATGCACATTGTCTAAGAAATGAAATTGAACATTTTATGTTTGAGTTATTATCAAGACAACTGAAATTTCAAATATTATCAGCATAAACCAAAGAGACGTTCAGATCTAGTTTTTTAGCAAATTACTTGTATTCAAATGCGGTGAATACGTAAATATGTTTAAATGAATAATCGGTCACGGAAAACTGTTTACCTGGAAAATAAAAGCACAAAACCACGTATAACGTAATAACTTACCGAGGACTAAAACCCAAATAATAAATCCCTTTCCATCACGGTAAGGTCTGCATATACGTGCCCGCACTCGTTGGAAAAATGATATTCGCGGCCCGAGCATTGAACGTGCGCGTTAGTCTAGTTTTCCGACATAACTTTTTCGAGGATCCGCGCACGAGAAAAAGTCAAAAAAAAAGTCTTACAGAATTAACATTACGTCGTGATCAGACATTATCGTTCGTAGATGCGTATAACTACATGTATACGTGCGTGCGCGCGAGTTTGTGTGGGTGGAAAAAAAAAAAGAGGTGAAAAAATCCGTATCGTTTGACAGAACCGATAGTGAAGCACCCTCATCTTCATTCATTAATACGTCCCCCGGAAACCCGCTGAATATTTATATGTTGACATTTGACGCCAGCGGCGGCGGCGGCTGTAATGCGTGCGTCTCACCGCAGGCAGTGGTACAACATTATAACCTCTTCGACGTCAAAAAGATGATGGAATATCGAGAGGCACACGCCATTGACTCCTTTCACGGAGCATTTTACCCTATCTGTTTCGGTTGGTTTTTCTTCTCGCTGAGAAAAGTATAATGCAGAGACACCAGCGCAGGTCTGCAGCGGGACGGAGACACTACAACTATATATATGTATATATCTATATACCGTGCACGGTATACGGTGACTTAAGCTCATTAACGACCGCGTACATATATATGTATACACGTGGATACAAAAACCTTATTATATTATTTTATATTATAAACGCTTCGTCGTTTAACCCGAAACACCCATCATCGTTGCGGATGAGCGCACGTTTAATAACCTATATTAGGGGTGTGTGTGTGTGTGTGCGCGCGCGCGTGTAGACGGTACATGATAATATATTTAATATTATGTACACTTGGACGACGAGATGAACGCGCCAGTCGTAAAAGATGCAAAATTAATTCTTACGGGTCCCGAGCGGATCTGTGCAAAGTAGTCGTCGTGATGGTTATGCGCGTCGGTTTACTGTTACGAAAACGCAAATACGACGTTGAACATCGTACGCTTACCGTTTCTGTTCGTCAGCAACGTACGACCTGTGTACGACGAGCATACGAATACTGCGGCCGGCAATAGACCATCATTATTTCGTGACGTTTTCGCGAGAAAAAAAAAAACAGGAAAATTAAAAATCTTATACGTTTCGGTACTCGTTCGCCGAGAACGCGGTACGCGATACGCCGACTCCTCGGTCGTAGGCAATGTTTTCAGATTTCTTCGATGGCTGCAGGGCTGGAGAGAGGGTGAGGCAGGAAAGGCCAGATCATTGGGGCCCGTATCGCCGAGAGGGCTCGTCGTCTCAGTCTTTTATGCAAAATCGTTTTACAATATTATTCGCCGTAGCATTTGATTTCAATATTGTTATTGTACTAAAGTATGCACAAGTAATTCCAAATAATAAGTTTATCTTGGAAATACGAGTGTAAAAAAGGGGGCCTGGAAGCGGTACCGATCAGCCCCGGCGCCCTCAAAAGTTCTCGTCGGTCCTGGATGGCAGTCCTGTTCGTGCTCGACGTGCGTGAACTTATCGCAGTCCCCGGTGACCGTTGCAGGTACAATGAACACTTATTGGCCGAGACAGTCGATAAAAACCGCGCGTGGTCAAACTTGAGATTTTCGCAAAGCAGTCGGTCACGCCGTTGTCTTGTCCGAACATTTTCGTCCATCGCAAAAGTAGAAATTTTCATGTTTCTCCACCGCCCCACAATTCCGACCGACCAGCCACCTCTTCCCCTGAGTTCAACAATGTATGCACGCAATACATTATACACGTCTACGCTTTAGAGTGGATTTATGAAAGGGGGGCAAAGGGAGCAACATCCCCGGGCGCCAACATTTTACAGGCACGTCAACATTTGTTTTCGTCTTCATGTTTAATAGCTAGCTGTATTGTAAAACTAGTACATAAAGTTGATTTGCCTAGGACATTTTGAGTTCTGACACACTTAGACTAATGAGCGGGGGGGAGGGGATTGAACGACCATTAAAATTATTCAATTGATAATCTTTATTGATTCTACGTAGAAATGTATACATCTGTTTAGTCTGGTTGTTGAACTGCGAACACGCAGTTTGAAATTTAAATTTCTAATCCGTTTCATATCGTTACTGCGACCAAGTAGTTGAGCATAAGTTATACTTCTCAATTTAGTGTGTTGTTGATTGTTTTTTTTTTTTTTTTCGTGGGAAGGGGAATGACGTCGGTAAAATATTTAGCCCTGGGCGGCTTTTATCCAAATGTGTCACTGCTCCGGTACATTATTCTTCGTCCCGGGCGTTTTCGCTCCGTTCACCCGCGTCCGTTGCAGCAATAACACGGTCCGCGGGACGAAACCAGACTCCGGCGGCGATGGCTCTCGGTGCGCTGTCGGGTACGAGACACGTGCGTGTCCGAACGTAACCGCTCCGACTATGTTCGATGCATTTTACTCTCGGTTGACGGTCGTACAATCGGCCGAAATCGAGATAAGTGTGTGTTAGCCGATGCTAGACAACGTCGAAATGTGTCGACACTCGTGTTCAACGGATTCGGCGGCAAACCGGCCACGTAAACCATCCCTTTTCCGGTACACAAAGCGATGCACCGGAAGGGGGTTTATTTTTTTTATCGTTATATTTTTCTTACGTTTTCTACCGATCGAACGATAAAGTAATGCCGGTAAGTGTGTGCGCGCGTTTCCGCGGTCGAGTGAAAAACAAAAAAAATGTTTAACATTCGTATTTCTTATTGTCGTGCGCGCGTTAATATCGTGCTATTATTATTATTATTATTGTTGTTGTTGCTATTACGTAGTTACACGGCTGTGCACGAGCTAGCGCGCGTCGGATAGCTGTCAGGACGTGTCAGCCGGGCGTGCTTTTGCTGACATCCGCGAGACGCGACGCTAACAAAGGGGCCCTACGCCGCGCGCCGATCGACAAAGGAGGACCGTTAGCGCAAATAAGGCCAATAAACGATCGCGAACGTATGCGCGTACGTGTGCGTGGCGTGTTGTGAACACGGTACGGGGGATGAGGGGGGGGGGGCGTGCGAGATTTAGCCGAGAGCGTTGCGAATGCCGGCCGGGCACGCAACAACCGGCGACGGTGGTGAACATCCGACGTTATCAGTTCCGCCGGGTTTTCCGCCGGGTTTTCCACCGGGTTATTCCTAACCGTTGTGCGGGGGAAGGTGACCGCGGTGTCGCGCTCCGCGACCGTCATTTTTTTTTTTTTTCCCGTGTTCGCTCGCAACGGTTTCGCGTAACCCAGAGGTTCTGAAACTCTACAGGCCAACCCCCCCCCCACAGATAAATAATTTGGTACTTACCGGTTATCACGGCTACCATAAAAATAATGAAAACTAGGAATATTTAATAATTATATAAATTGTATGAAATAACTATTATAAAAACTAGAAATAATTAATATTTCACTCCAGGAGGAAAATGCTCAGACATGCAATTTAAAATTCCTATAAATGGATTTTCAGGCTTTTGACGCCACGTGAATACAACCAACTCTTAGGTGGAACACCATGATTCCAGATTCGCATGTAATAATGTAACACAGTAGTGCAACTCCGTTGGTAAATGGCAAGTACAACATCATGTTACTAATATTATTTAAAAAAAAAATCCTCATACCAATGCTAATAATAACTACCATTCAATACGTCTCGCTAGGTATTCGCGATAACCGATAAGTACCAATAATTTTAACGGTCGTGTTCAGAGAGTGCCGAAAAGTTGAAAACGAACAACGAGTAAATTGACGTTCGCATTACAATTTTATTTTAAAATAAAACGTGTGTTTATTATAGAAGGTTGCAATGAATCGGCCACTTTTGGTGCGACGGGTGAACTTGCTTTTTTTTTTCATCACTGAATCCGATGGAACGAGGAGAGATATTCGACGATATTCTACTCTCAATTCTTCGCTGACGTCTAGTCTTCCACGGTACACTTGGACTTCGTTGAAGCTCCGGCAGAAAATCCTGTTTCACATGAATACGTAGTTGCAAACGGGACCAGTGTTCTCGTAGCTTTTTCGAATGACGGCCACATCAACAGCGGTTTATCGATAAGACAACGAACCTTTTATAGGCTCGTGTTGATTGTCGCTGCCTGTACGTGATGTATGAATATTCTGAATCGTACGCAGGACGCGATTGTTATTACGCAAATTTCACAAATCTTTTTTTCTCCTACTCAATCATATCTATGCATATAATCTTATAATCTTTTAAGATATAATAATATCTTATCTTGCCCTTATCTAAGCAATGTTGATTTTTAAAACTTTCTCTCCCCCCCCCAGAAATGTCGTGCCCCACCCTTTTTTGAACCTTTGGCGTAACCCGACGATCGGTTCGCTGCGAAACCTACGTGAACGGCGATTGTTTTGAACGAATCGGCTACAAAGTCCCGTACGGATCGTGTACTCGGCGAATAATCTTCAACCGTGATGTTTTACGAGTCGTTTAGAAGGTTAACGTATTCGGCTAAGGAGTTTCGTCTGGGCGTTCTAAAGATTCTAGGACGAAGTGTATAAAAATATTCAATTTTTATACCAGATTTTAATGCTCAACTATAATTCTTTGTCTTAGATTAAATATTTGTTTATTTATTTAGGTTAGATAAAAAAAAAAAAAAATTATTTATAATTTATCGCAGAGCACTCGGACGGCAATTCCTCTCAGAAGATGTTATTTTTTTCAATAGTTTTTTGTTCTCTTAACATATTTCTAGAACACTGCGCAAGTCACGTTATAACTGATTTGACACTGTAAAACCGACCCCATAGTCCCCGGGATCAGTCGATTTCGATCATTAGTCCACTGGATCGACACATTAATGAAAGACATGTCACCCTTACGTTCAGTCATAGAAATTTAAAAACATAATATTTCACCTTTGATTGAACGATCGTATGGAACAAAGCAAAAATTGCGAAATACGTAATGCGCAGTTTCGTCATTTTGTCCACTGTCGAGACGTGGGAACAGTGAGCTCAATAATGGTGACAATGCCGATGTATCGGGACGGATGGCAACCCTTGTCGTGTAAGAAGTGTTCAACCGTCAAATGGTGATCATTTTTACCCGCCGAGCCACTGGTCGTTTCCCGCCGGCTGTCGGTACACGTGACACGAGTCAGAGAAATTATAAACAATCTCGTTTATCGAAGTGTACGAGTAGTGCAGGAGCGAACAAAATCGTCGAGTTAAAATATTCGGCGAACGTACGCGTTTGCGATGCTCTTCAAGTAGACGAGTCGGTGCAAGAGACCGGTTGTAAACCTCGTTTGCAGCATGCGGTAAAATTCACCGGGCTCGGTAAACGCGTTTTCCTAGCCATGTCGCGTTGCGTTCGATCACGTCCGGCCGCGGTCTCCTTCGACCGGAATCGGATAAAAGACGGATCAAACCTTTCGGCGAAGAAGGACCGGTCGCGTGATCGTTGCGGTCCGCATCCCCGCACTCCTTGATCGTTCCCGTCCGGTCGGCGCGGTAGAATATTCTCAGTCGGGTCGAACGCCGTCGGCTTTTGACATCCCGCGTGTAGGAGTACGTACAGAGTTTAACGAAGTGTTTTGGGAGAATTTTCCATGACGTTACAATTGTTCGGCAACGATGAAAATCATATTCGTAGGTAATGTCCGAAAAACACCGGAGCCCAGAGTAATATTGTTATACTATATTCTGTTACGCAAAGCCACGTCAACTGGCCTTTTTCGTATCCAGTGGCTCGCTAAGTCTTTTGCTAGCGTGCGGTCCGCCAAAAGCCGGCTTAAAATTGCTATCTTTTCCAATACAATAACCGTTATCGTTTACTGGTTGTACTGTAAACACATAGTCTCGATAATACAAGTAAATAAAAATACGCTTTCAAAAACAAGCGGAGGATAAAAATTGATTTTTGGAATGGCAAACCCACGGAACGAGAAATTTTTTTCGTATTTATGAAATCACGCTTAATTTTTAGTAATAAACAGTACGACCGTAATGAACCTCGTCTGTGTATTCTTAATCGCGATATGTTTATTTATAAAAATATAAATTCCACGCTGTGTAGACCAAGATGTGTGTTGTTTTCGTACATTTTCCTTGATGAACAATACATTGAATGTTTAAAAACATGTACATGAGCGAATTATTACAATGGTGTGTTATTATGCAGTCGTGGTGTGCGAGAGTGAGTGTACGTGTGTACGTGTGTACGTGTGTACGTGTGTGTGTGTGTGTGTGTGTGTGTGTGTGTGTGTGTGTGTGTGTGTGTGTGTGTGTGTATGTGTGTGTGTGTGCGTGCGATATGGAGATTAGAGAATGACGAAAAATCATACGACGAGATACGGCACGCGTTTAAACAACTGTATTATTACAAGTGCATTAGGTAGGTGTACACGCGCAGTAGGTACCTGCGGGGGCCAACGCGCACAATGTAATACAACGCGTTGACGGCGGTGGCACTACAAAAACGTGCGTGGGGTTAGGACGACAATGTGTATTGTACGCGTACGATGTAGAAGCATTGTGCCCGTTGTACTTTGCGAGTTACGCAGTTCAAGTTCAAATCGTTCAAGTCGTTTATTTCGATCGAACCCGGCGCTTACGATGAATTCGTGGTACGAAGCAACGATTCCCAAAATCGTTCAGTCCCGCAGCCTTTTTTCAAGCGACATTTTCTCACGGAGCATCGAGGAATTTTTTTACATTATGTTTTATTTTCCTGCGGTCTACGAAGCGCATTACACATGCTGCGTACATGTATAGGAAACTCAAAACGAGATAACATATGTTTCGAACGTTATATTTGTATACAATACACCTGGACGTGTAATGCTCGTAGCGTGGAACGGGAACGCGTATTATCTAGGATCAAACAGTTATACTTTTATTGGGATCATAATATTGTTTGTACACGTGTCGGTGAATTGTATTTGAATGGACCCTCTTGTTAGAACATAAATGTTCGTTGTTTTAAATGACGATCGATAATTGATTTTTGTATTAAATATTTTACTGTAAAACGAACGGAGCCTTTGAGAAACAATCGCGGAACCCTAAGGGCGGTCGATCGAAATGGAACGGTGCAACATCAAAATCACGTCTACGTCCAACGTCCGAAATCGAAAACCCAAATAAAACGTGTGCACGCGGGAGCGGGAGTGGAACGAACAGTCACGGGGAGAGAGTAACAATGTGAGAGTGATAGAAGCGACTCGTATGTTGAAGGTAGAATAGTTCGGTATGAAACAATACGGGAGGGGAGGATGTCACACATTATCTTATTAATGTGAAGCGAAATAACCAAAGCGAACAAAACGTTGTACTACGATACGACATTGTCAAGAATAACACGATTCGAAGGGTTGTGCTTATACACTGTCTATTATTCTGTTCGCGTGTAAATTATTTTATATCTTTAAATTTTTTTTCTCATACATACCGGCACCTTTTATTCACGTTGCACTTCCAAGCCGTTATAAGAAGTAGGTCACGGTAGAACACCGAAAAATCATAAAATTATATTCTTTATCAGCTATATGATCTACGAACAACAATGATTTGATCATTTTTAATAACAGATTACGTCTCTTTATTAAACTACATATCTTGAGGGCTTATTTGAATTATAAAACTGAAAAATTCGGAAATAAAATTTCTACAAATGTTCCATTTAGGTCGAATGAAATTATTTGTAGCAACATTGAGTAAGAATAATTTTTGATTTTTCTTTTGTGGCTCAAAATTAACTGATTCGTTAAAAACGTTTAAACCACACAGAATCGTACTATACTCAATAACTTAATAACGCATTAAAATGTCGATAGTTACAACACTTGACTTGAATAGTTCTAAAATCTTAGTTGATAAATAGAAATACTGATGTAAAATTAAAAAAAAATTGTATTATTCTGTAGACTATATGCTATTTATTTAATTATTTTTAATTATAAGTCAGTAGACATGATATAACGTTAAGCAGTAGTAGCACTATACGCATTTATAAAACAAGTGTTTTACTGCAGAACAGTCTTATCACTGTTGACAACAAAATAATTTGATATGTCTATTTTGAAGTAATTGTCTGAATGCTTTCATCAGACAAATGATCGATTTTATCAACTAAGACAATATTATTTCGGTATTGGTAATTCATATAATTATTTTTCTACAGTACTTATTTATTACGAAGTTGAATATTTACAATACTGGCAATGGAAAATTGAAAATAATTAAATTTTTAATTTATCAGAATATACATACTTGAGCGATAATAATCCACTTGAGGTTTTCCACAATAATACAAAGTTGTAGTAAAAAAAAAAAAAGAAAAGAAAACATTTTCTTTTCTATCTTAAGTTTAGGTTAAAATATAGGAAGATAAAGAATTTTTAGAAAAATAAGTGTTTCATTCGTTTGATAAATTATCACGGTAATAAAGAGCATTAACGTAGTAATATAATGGAGACGTAGAATTATGTGTATGTATGTGTGTGTGTGGGTGGGGGTGTGTGGGTGTGTGTGTGGGTGTGTGTGTGGGTGTATGTGTGTGTGTGTGTGTGTGTGTGTGTGTGTGTGTGTGTGTGTGTGTGTGAAAGAGAGCGAAAGACATATCGGTAGGTCGATTCTTAAAAAAAAAAAAAAAAACAGTACAGTGACTAAAAGTGAGGGGAAACTATATAAGGAAGGGATTGCGGATCGGAAAGCTATAAAAATGAGACGGTCCGGAAGATAAGATACACCGAGGTATGTACGTACCCGACAATAAACCCACCCTATATATAAGTCCCCTAACCATCGTTGTAAACGCTTTATGTACTTTACAAAAAACCAACGGCCCTTACACTCTCCACCACGCGGTGTAGCATATTTATTATTAGTTTTTTTCTTCATTTCAGAATTACCTTTAAACCATTGCTTTGTTTCTGTTGTCAACAAAAAATATTTCACACTGGATTTGGTTTTTTTTTTACATAATTTGATTTAAAACTAATCATATTCACACTAAAGCAATGTTAATTAACCTCTCACTAAAATATGTTTATTGCGTTTTATTAATTAATAATATTTTTTCACGCGTAAATGATTTTTGAGTAATTTACCCAAAATACTCCAACTGTGTTCCACTCGTAAACCGATTCTGAATGGCTTTTCAGTAATTATTGATTTCACTTCTACGTCCGATTGAAATACCCGCACAAATTTGTAGAAATCATGTGTTAGGTTAGCAATAGTATTAAAATCACACTACCCTGAATAATTTCAAAAGTCAATTACTGGTTACACATTGTAAATGTATAAGCCTCGACCAGTCGGTATACTATACAACAAATCATTTCAATAGACTGCTCCCATAATATAACCCCACTGCAAACACCATCCTTTAAATGATTAAACCGCGTTTATTACGAGGGGTCCTAAATATCCCTTCACTACACAAAAGCGACTTCATTGATGTGTTTTTAACAGAGACTGAGAAAATTACATACACCTTTTATTCATGCAAATTATGAACGAATTGTGTTCATATCGTGGTTATTGTATTAATGGTGTGCTATTATCAAAGGTTACGACATAAAAACACGGCTAAATAACGAGTTGATTATTTTCACTGTATAAACGTTGGCAATAATCGAAATAATTATCTTACAACCATCATTACTTATCTTAAATTGGAACTGTGGAAAATATTCATTGCTGGTGTGAATGTTGTGATGTATGTGTTGTATAAGAAAATACAATCTAGTAACAGATTATAAGGCGTTACAATTGTTCAAGCGTACTTAACAGAATTTTAACTTGTACTATGTATTGTAACACTACATTAATACTTTCGAACAACACTACAAAATGATCGTTCCGTATAGAAACGTGTTAATACTCTTGAAGTTTATTAGTTAATTATATTTCGATAAAGGCATCAAAAACAAAGAAAATATCAATACATTTTGTATAAAATGTGGCCGACGTGACTTTTAGAAAGCAATTAAAATAAAGGTTGTGTAGTAAATAATAGTATCATTCAACTTTGACGTCGTTACGTGTTACACGCACAAGGTTATTGGACCATTTCATCCCCTTCAAAACTGAAAAGATTTTATCATTACTGTTATTTGGTGTTGGGGTACGCGCATTCAATGGACGCTTTAGGTAAATCCGCGTGCATAGTTTGCACAGGACTCGTCGTAGCAACGGAATAGGTTATAAACGTTTCGTAAATTCGCGTAATTCCCGTGACATTTACGAGCTCGTTAAATTTTGATAATACTCACGGTGATATTTTCCTTGGGCAACATAACCTTGTTCGTAACACGTATTCAATATATTATAATGATTCGGGCGACAAAGATTTACACGTACAAGGGAGAAGGGGGCGCGGAGAGCTTAAAACATGTAATTTCGACCCGTCGACGGCCAACGAAATGCACCTGGACAGCTTTCCGGCGGCGGCGGCGGCGATTGGTAAATATAATTGCGATAACAATGTTGGCGAGAAGAAACCGTGTAATTGTAATATTGCACGCATTGAAATCTGGTATCTCTAATTAACGAGTAATTCCGAGTGCTCGTATTTAAATAGCTATTCAAACAGACCGATTTGTAAAATAAAACGTAGCGGTTGGATAATAATCATAATGCTTGTTAAACACGTACGGCGGTCGCGGAGAGTATTATACATAAAATTGCGATCGGCGGCGAGAGAGTGCCGCATCGCCGGGCGAACGGTTACCGAACAGCGGGTGAAAGTTTATCAGTTAAACATACACAACAATGACTTCCGACTAATGAACTAATCCATTAAAGGGCTCATTTTGTTGTTTTAACGAGTCGTCGGGACGCGCGCGTGGGTAAACATTTTCTCTCTCTTTCTGTATCTCTCCGGGGAGAGTATTATTATAATAATAATTTGTAAACTGAACCGGCGAAAGGGTTAAAGGGCCGCCTCCAAAGTCCGTCAGTTTGTTCGTCTGTATACATATACATATAAATATATGTATTACGTAATAATGTGTGCGCGTGCTCGTAGTGATTGTGTGTGTGTGTGTGTGTCTGTGTATGTTCTTGAAAACTGGCGGGATAGCTGCTGCTGCTGTTGCAGCTAGCTTGGTTAGAGACGTAGTATAGCAGTAACCATAGTTGTGGGACCCGTGCCAGTGACGATGGTCACATCGAAAGATCAGCACCCTCTTTCTACCACTACTACCCTTTACCAACACCCACTGCGAAATTGGCCCTTTTCATTTTGTTTATCAGTTCGTGTCACACGCCGGTAAACGGTCACTAAACGGGTTTACGCGTTTATATATATATATATATAATATATGTATCGTGTGTGTACGTGGACCGAGAGACGTGGTCAGTTCTTCTTACGCCATTTAATTTTAAACTGGAAGCCGATAAAATTAACACGTTTTTTCAACCCTTTGGTACTGCCACCGCCGCCGTGAACATCCCTTTTGTACCGTTACTTACGCACGCATGGTGACCCATCGTCGTCGGTATATTAAATTTTTATGAAAAAAAGAAAAAGAAAAAAATTGTTCTTGAAAGTTTTTCCAATGTACAACACCGCACTTGCGGCAGATAGAGCCGAAATATAGAATGATTTATAATTGTTAATATCGTTGCAATACCGCACGTAACAATAAGAATTGTATTCTTGTAGCTACACGGTGTTGTTCAAACTAGTGTAAATAATTTTATTTCATAAAACTATTATATAACCTTCGTATAGGTGGATTTAAGTGGATGTAGTCACCTAAGCACAATTATATGGATTGTAATAGTGAATAGTGGTTCCTTATTTTTATTTATTTTTTTTTTTTTTTTTTTTTTTTTTATCAATATTTATACTGTATTAAATAAAACGTTAATCAAAAATTAAGTATTTACAGTTTACAACAATTAAAATCCGTTCATGCTCGAGTCGGTTCAACCGATTTTTTTGTATTATATGTGCCATGTAAAAGATTTTTTTTTTCTTTATAACGTTCCCTGTAAACAACGAAGTACAATCAATTAACTTATATTTTTATTTTTTTATTTTTGATTATCTGGCATAACAACATTGAGCTTTTTATCAATTTAAAAAAGGCTTTTATTTTTGTTTAATTTTACTTTTTTTTTTTTTTGTGAATTAATTGTGCGCGTTATTTATTAAACGCTATAACAATGAACAAAAAATGTAAATATTTATATAATATCCGAGCAGATTACGGATGATTTGGTTTTCGGTTAGGTATGTATAATCGTGTAGAGTTTTGTTTTTATTGAATAGCCTTATTTTTATGGTTTTAACTGAAGTGATATAATAAAGCATGGAACCAATTGGATATTATAACTATCAATGAGTGAAAACAAAATAAGACTCGCTTAATTGAAAAAAATAATATCAACATTTTTGAATTATGTTAACCGAACTAAGTAATTTGATGTTTTGTATGAAGTATAAGGGAAAAATTCTCTAATGCTATACATATATTGTATATCATTTTGATGATCAATTTTATTTTTCTCCCTTTGTACCTCAAACTCCTGAGATTCTACTATGCATATAAATACCTAGCATTTGAAAATTATTTTAAAATTGTCGAACTTTTTTTCATACATTGATAGTGTACGAAGAATTATAAACACATTTTTATTTTATACTTTGATAAAAAACACTTAAAAATATATATTATTTAAGAAATGCTAGTACTTTATAGTTAAATATAAAGTATTATTATATAGTATAATTTTTGGCAAAGTTCATTACTTTTAATATTATCCCTCTGAGACTCATTTCTATAGTAGTTAATAGTGGGCGTTTCACCCTCGAGACTTACTAGGTATTTATCGCATGGACATTCGATTTTAGTGCAAATGCAATTATTCATGGATGAATTATGTGCCCTGTAGTTTTTATTGATACAACTGTTTTTGTGGTCATAAATGAAATAGTTGGTGTACAATTATGTTGTTGAACTGATTTAATTAACTGTAGATGTTTGTAACATGAAACTTGTGAAACTTGGTGTAGTTATTGTTGTCTATAATTTATAGCATAATTTATTTATAAAATATGATGAAAAAAACCCTTATCACAAATCTGAATCAAAAGAATGTAAACCTATACAATTAAATTAAAATCTAGAACACACAAATATGGTTAGGTAACAAATTAAAAAAAAAAAAACAACACTTATAGTAGAGATTTATATTTTAAATATTTTATTTTAAATTTGTTAAAACCACACACAGTTGCGTTTTTTGAATTTCAAATACAAATAATTTATCTGTGAATTTGTAAAATCACGTAAAATTATTCTTATTTTATAGCTATATTTTCAACTGTATTCAGTGCATTTATGTAGTCCCGGTTATTAGAATTAAAAATATCATACGCTGAATTGTTTACTCTTTATATTCATTAAAGTTCTTCTTGTAAATGCGGTAACAGTGGCTTTTAAATTCGCAATACACATCTGTCTCTCATATTGTGATTCGTTATGCGTACCTCACTATCCCACGTTTGCATAATGTCTGCTTCCATGTATATTTTTGAAATTTACATAATACAGTCGATAAGATCAATATTTATATATTAATGAAAGTTTGAAAAATGTTGAATAGTTTTTAAAACAAGATTGTATAATACATTAATATTCAAATTCAAGAGCTCATTCTTATTCATTTCCTCTCAAATCATAATAAAAACTGCATGACAATGCAATAGAAGTAGGTGCTTCTGGATGGAATTTCATTTTCGCAGGACTTTAACCGTGTATTAAAAATAAAAGTAAAACAATTTAAGTTTCAATAAGAGTATTAAAAGAAATCGTGTATAATTTTACAGGTTTAAAAAAAAAAGGCGCGTACGCAGTATGTGGAAATTAATGTTATAGAAAATTGTTAAGGAAAAAAAACAAGTATAATAACGGTATTATGTACAATATCTAGTGCAGTCGTGCTGCCGAGGGTACGTTCAACAGAAAATAAAAATAGTCGTCGGCTGTAATGGCATGTCAGTCATGTTACGTGTGCAGTGATGTTGCCTATATATACACGTACGTGTACAACGTAGAGAAGGGTGCGAATGGACGATGACATTATAATATTTAGTTTGACGACGGTGACGGACTACTGCGAAATAAAAAAACCACTTTTGTGTACTCTGATTCGGACGTTAAAAAATTCTTCCAATACAAAATTACTTATTGTTTATCGGGGATTTCGTTGTGTATTTTGAACAATATTTTAACGCGAATTGTCCGCCCAATGTTTATAAGCTGTTTTCATATCTGTTTTGCTCTCATCGACGAGGTTCGGAATATATATATATTCATTTATTTTGAACGAACTGCATTCAACTACGTTCAACGTTACAACACGCGTGTGCGTACAAATTAGAAAACTATTATCAGTTAATTCGAAAATCTTTAAATGCCAGAAGAATATGAAATAGCGGTTTAAGTGTTATTATCCGAGTCGTCTCTAATCAAAGTTTTCGTGTAGTCTAATTGAGGGTATACATATGTAAGTAATAATAGTACGCATGTGTACCGAGTCCTGCACGTAGCACGAGTGTCGTTAAGGATTCGACCCCGACGGGAACGGCGGCGAAGGCGTTTTGCAAAACGGATTAGGTTACACTTATTGAATGCCTATATACAGTACATGAGCTCATATATATATATATATATTTATACTGTGTCCTTTTTGTATAAATATATATATATATATATATAAAGGATAGTGGAGTGGATTATCTACCGGTCGTCGCGATGACGTTCTGGACACCTCTAACTGAAATTACGAAATCAAATTATTATGTTATAGGGTATTGGCAAACACAATTCCCCAACTGTGTGTGAGTTTATCGTAGCAGATACTACGCACGTTTGCATTTCGGATACGTGTGCAGCGTATGCGACGAATTATTGGCATAAGAAATAACTTATTTTTTTCATTTTTTTTTTCTTTCTCTCCGTTCGGTTTCTTTTATACGTATACTGATTGTTTATAGTTTTTTCTTTTTTTATTAGTTTTTTTCTTTTTTATTATTTTTTTTCTTTTTTTAGTATTTTTTTTCTTTTTTCTCGTTTTGTAATTGGAATGTCTATATTCGACTAAATTACTATATTCGTATAAACGGAGTAGCTTACTTATCGTTATTTGCTTCTCGCTACTCGTTTCAAAATACATGATAATATTATAATATTATACAGCGATTTAATAATTAATAGCATACGTATTTTCTGTTCTTAACAATTACTAACTTATATCGTACCGTTGAGTTTGTTATTCACACGTACGCCATACTAGGGTTAAAATAGTTGATAGCGGCTAAACGGACGCTGCCGCTAGATGTCGATGTAATCGTTTGCATTCATTTCACATGAACGTAGAGTAAAAACTCAACTGATTAAATAATAAAAATAATTTATATAAATGCAAAATATACGTTTACGTCACCTAAAACATCAAATAGCGCCGATCGTTATGTGAAGAGTTTCTTAGAAGTGTAGGTCTCATGTCTACGAAGTCGCTTAAAAATAACAACACAATAAAGACTACCTATGCTTATTTTATTTGATATTTTTTTCTCCGTTTCATTTTACAATGCAAGAAATTAATACGTTACAAATATGAGCATAAAGTATTTGTGCACGTGCGTGTGCGCGTGCGTGCATCCATATTTATGCATATATTTTTTATGTGCGTTAAATAAATCAAATTACAGTAGAAATTGTTTATAATACGCAGTATTGATAATATTAACGATTGGTGACAACGATGCATAAAAAAATAGTTCCAACGTTTGTTTTTGTAATTAAATAAATACTCTTACTATTTTTAACGATACAACTATACATCAAAAATAATCGTATTAAATGTATGATTGCTTATCATACATACTACCATATTCTGAAGGAAAAGACACGTCAAATTTTACCTCTAAAATTTTGGGAGTATATTATATGTTATTTAAGAATTTTTTAATGTTTTACGAATTTTTATAATGGTACAAAAAATTAAACTATTCTAGTCATGAGGTTGAAAAAAAAGTATTTTAAGTTCCATTATGATCCCATAGTGTGACATTATACAATAATAAATTATTTTAAAACTTAAAAGTGTACCATATCCTATACACACGAACACAATATAGTACTATAACAATTAATGTTATAAGAGCAATAAGAGAACATAATATATAATATATGACCATTGATCATTAGTTATCATGAATACATTTTGAAGAATGTAAAATATAAGTAAGCTTTCATATCATTGAAATCAGCTTTATTTAACGAATTGATTTTGACTTATTAACGAAGTACATACTTTAATGTAATTTATAACTAACAAAAAAAAAACCATTAATTATTAACTGAATTGGTAGTATGGTAGTTAATTAACTAAATTGTATAACGTTTAAAAAGGTCTAATAAAATATAAAATTCTGAGAAACTATGAATTTTTTTCCAGTTTCTTCTTGTTTTGTTCGCAGTTTATAAATATACATAGAACTTGTACATTTTTCTGTTATTTGGTACAGTAACAAAAATAATATAATTTTTCTCAGATTTTTTTAAGCTAAATCGTTTATCCTTATTTAATAATAATTTCAAATTTCCTACATTTTTGTAATTTTGTAAACTAGTGGTAGCATTTATTATGTACTTAAACAAATTATTAACTAATAGGCAATAATTTGATGTAATTATGTAGTTTTGAGGTATATTTTGAAACTAAAATAATAGTACATATTATGTATAAATGTATAATAAATAGTGAGATTAAAAATCTTAAAATTTGCACCAAATTAACTATTAAATTAAATATAAGTTTAAGATTTATTGAAGTAGAACAAGTTTAGAACTAATAATGTATCAATATATTGTAAAATTGTTCATTTATTTTATTTTGGTTGTACTTATTTTTTTAAGTTTATTTATTTACCAATTTTGCTTTAATATAATATAATTATATGAAATTTATGTGTATTGAGAAATATTAATTTTACACACACACACACACACACACACACGCACATATAGATTAGTCGTTTGATTTGAACTAGTAAATCGTCTTCACCGAATGATTTTGCGTAGCAACATTTGCTTCACGCTATCGCCCTTTCTCAACTCGACCAGGGTGTGTGTCTGAACGTATCCCTTCGGAATATTTTAAGGTTTAATGCGAGGGAGCGAACACCTCTATTTTATTGCATTCGGTCACTGAAATTGACATTTATGGAGTGAAAGTCATTACTCTTTCAGATATCGAAGTTTCTAGGATGACCCCTAATCTAGTATGTTTTAAAAGATTCCATAACTTATCAAAAAGTTTTTTTTTTTTTTTTACTAATGAAATGTAAAAAAATTATCGTTCTATAACTTGGTTACATGTCATAAATCTTTATACTCGTTTACCTCCAATAATAATGGTTTCTCGTATTAGATAAATGTTAACTACATGGGAATGAATGAAGTCCAGTGTTCACATAGATTATATTAAAAAATAATATTTTCGTTTCAAACCTACATATATGGATTTATTTTGATAATATACTTGGTAATGAACAAAGTCATAGTACGATGTGTTCAATTTATTAATTTTTCTCTTACTCAATCGAATAAAAATAATTTAGAAGCCAAAAACCAAACCGAATAAACCGAGTATTGCGGTAAAATAAAAAAAAAAAAAAAAACAAAAACAAAAGCAGTGACCGTCGACCAACAGAATAGATAGGCACTTTAAAATATGCGTATAAATACACGCATGTATTTTTATTCTAATCTAGTGAAAAACCACAAAAATACCAACTGGAAGCACACCAATCGTCAAAAGTAAGAGACGGAAGAGACGCTAAAAAAAAAGAAACACGAACAAAAACATTCGTTCCCTGCACGGGAACTCTAAATGACCATAGGATTGTCGCGCTCGCTGCTGGCAAATAACCGAATTCTGATGGTCTTTTGGGGTTTGTGTCCAGAAACGCCCTCGGACGCGCGTACACACACACGCACTACACACACGCGCGCGCGCACACACACTTGCGGTCGGGCTGACGTACACGGGTAGGCACTGGGAACTTTGTACGCGAGTAATGGACCTTTGACCGAGTGAATAGGACCGTCTGGGGACCGTTTGGGACTTCCTATGCGTCACATACAGAAATCGTTTAGTGATTCGGTTATTCAACCAATTCCGGGCGATGCACGTTTATAGCCCGAGATGCAATTGCGATGGGACGTCCCCACGTGCATACCCACGCTGTAGACTGTTCACGCCAATTGTCTCTGCGATGGTGATGCGGTGGTCTCTCTTTCTTTTCTCGTTTTGTTTTTATTTTTTTATTTTCGCACGTCGGTTTTTCGTTTTTTTTTTTTTTTTTATTTTACTAGAACCATATCGTGTTTACTATATATGTATATGTGTGTGTGTGTGTGCGTGCGTGTATAGTTAGTTATTGACCAGACAATTGGGACCTCGAAAGTGGTTGTGTCACCCCTCATCGATGAATTTTCCTACACGTACACTCATATATAAGTCTATATATATATATATTCGGAAATGGATACAACGGCGTAAAGTCGCATTGATTTCGTTCAATCAAAAGTAACTGCAGAATCCGTTGTTTGCGCGTACGGTGATAATTATTACAACGACGGGGTCGCACAATGGTACACTATCAAGTCTACATAAACGACTGATACACTGAGAGTGTACGCGTTTTTCGTTTTATTTTTATATTCATCATTTTTTTTTTTTTTTTTGAACTTGAATATAAGTATTTACTAGAATTGGAACAATAATTTTTTTTTTTTTTTTTTACATTAATACTTAGCATTGGAACACTGGATTTGAATTCGGCTTTCATTTATCAAAAAAATATGATCATTTTGGACGTCAACAAAAATT
Organism: Sipha maydis; assembly: GCA_034509805.1. NCBI lineage: Eukaryota > Metazoa > Arthropoda > Insecta > Hemiptera > Aphididae > Sipha > Sipha maydis. Next base: position 25,524 of record JASXSY010001721.1, read on the forward strand.
AGTAGATAATATCTAATGCGCTAGATAAAAGATCCGGGTGCAAACAAGTTTGCAAAAAAGACTACAAAAAAGCCAAAACATGTAGCTAAACGAGCGAAAAAAAATGAATAGTACACCTATAGTATTCTATTCGTACGAGAACTTATCAAATCGCCAAATACAATTATAAGCAACGCCAAAATACGCATTTTGATGCATGCAGCAGTTACCGCGGTAATGTTATTCATCCTTTTATTCGGACATCTTAAATTGGCTTTTGAACCTTTCTTTGGTCAGTAACATATTGATGTATGCACCACAGTCAAACGTTCAATTTTTGAAACGTGGCAAATGGCCATGTCAATATTTCCGTTTTTTCTTTGGTGTCCGGTAACGTAATTATTTCGTCAGGCCTTGAAGGCGGAAATATTTGCTCAGAATACCAAATATCAAATATTAGCTCATGTGCTTTTTTTGATGCTGTTAACCTCTGACAAAATACGGACCCAAATATGATATAAAGCATATATTTTGTCCATACGCATGTGGCATATTTTATCACGTCGTGTACGACATTGAATAATTCGTTACGCATGTTTAATATATTACGATTATGGATTATTATCAGTTTATTACCACTGTTCGTCTTAATAATGATGGATTTAAAATGTTTAAATTTTAAAATCGCAAATTTATAGAAGCACCATTAGATTATTAATAGATGGAAAAAATGGGAAACCAATGCTTTAAATCGTCTCTTATTCGAGATTTGACCAAGTTAACGATACACTTCAATGTAACGTATAACATAAATGAAAAAATTCCATAAGTACCTAAAACGTGTGTCAGTCTTAATTATATTTAATCGATAAAAACGATATACTATTGTTGTAATGTAATTTAATAAATTTACAATTATTTATTGAATGCATGAAAAATATTTTTAAATTTGGGTAAGTTGGTAAAAAATGTAAAATAGTTAATTGTGTATTGTATGTTATATTGTGGTTTAATAATTAAATGATCATGAGATGTATGTACACCAATGAAAAAGCATAGAAAACATAAAAAGTGTCTCACGTTAAATTATTCATCCAATCGTCAAGTTAATTATACACGATAAATATTTTTACTTTTGTCAATTTTTATAATTCTACTGGGAGCAAAACGATGTATTATAGAACATATTTTTTATCACATAGATACGTCAATCAGTTTTTATTTAAGTTTTAAAACATTTTCATTATACAATCCTTTCAAAACTGAATAGAAAATTATTTTAAATAAAAATGAAATCCATTTAAATTAAACTTGCCTGATTGTTTAGATTTTAGATATCAATAATGTTAAAATACTTAATTATTTTTAATGTCAATCCGACTAACAATTTTGCTCATTAATAATTTCAATATCACAAAAATAAAAATTTTAGAACTGGCTAACAAGATTGTCGTATAAGTGTATCCATCCAAAACTTTTAACAAATAGTTTTCAGAGACATCGATAGGCTCTCATGTTCTTTTATTTGTTAAATTATGGAAATGACACCGGGTCCCTTCAAGTAGTACTAAAAACCAGCGGCGCGCAATCATTTCATTTTTTATACTCAACTCCGTTGGGGGTTCTTAATTTTTGTAGGGGATCTTTTTTTCTTTTTTATTTATTTCTTTCTTTTTTTTTTTTTTTTTTTGACCAAACGTGTTGTTTGATTATCCTTCAGTCCGCTCCCTTTCTTTTTACCGAAACAACGGGGGAAAATCACACACGTGACAATTGGTCTTGACGAATAAAACCACCTTTTTGACTGCGAACGATCTACACGCATTCGCGATATTAAATATAACAGAACAGCCGATATTTGCTGACTAGTCATCGACGTGAATAATAATATTTTGTAATGCATCAAAGACAAAAGCGTATATACGACCTTATCTAATAAAGTACGTACACGCGCACTGACCGTTGTAACACTTGCGTTTAACTGTTGTGTCCCCGTTCGAAATCTTGAGATCGGATGAAGAGGGACATGAAGCGTTCGCAGGAGAACGGAAAGAAAACCTTGGTTTTTTTTGTTTCGTCTTTTATTATACATTTTTCTCCGGCCATAGAGACTTATGGCGCTTCGGTGTCCGATTTTATTAATATTTTATTGCGCTAACAGAACATTTGATTTATGTCCGGTCGTCCCATTGTGTATACAGTGACTGGACGACTTGCTATTTTAATATCACCTCCCTTTTTTCTTTTTTCTTTTTTTTACTGCATTTTAGTACTATAGGTAATATTGTTAAAAAACAATAATATTACATAACTTTTTTACTTAAATTTAAAATCATTGTAAACGTTTACATCACATACGTACACACGTACATGTATATAAACTTTTAAACTGTTTTCTCTAAATGTTTTATGGTATTTATTCAATAACATGTTGAAAACTTACTTTTATGCTATAATCGAAAAGGTGCATTTACCGAAAATCAACTTTTTCCATTCTGAAAACATTTGTTTGATATTAAATTATACGATGAAAATAAGTGTACTTATTGTACATAATTTTTCGGTGCAAACGAATTGCGTCCCAAGATCCTTTTTTCATACGAATTGCGTCCCAGTAAAATTTAACAACTACACTAATTGCGTCCCAATAATATTTAACAACTATACTAATTGCGTCCGATGTAAATACATTATTTTCCTTCCCATTTAATACAGACTTAGGACTGTCAATAGCAAAATTATAAATAGGGAACGGACGTAAATGTTTTAAAATATAAGAAAAATGTCCTAAAAAATACGACCTAATGCTTTAAAAAACTTTTAACTTTTTATTTAATTCGATGTAAACACAATTTTGAACAGTTATGTGTATGTATAATATTGTTATAACTTAAAACTTATAAAAATTGTACATACGCACGTAATCGACATTGTTCAATTCAAAATCAATGTTTTATTTTTTTCACTTTTCATTACCTCACTCACAATTAAGCTCATATTTTTAAAAAGAAAAGCGCACAATTTTGTCAGCAAGATGGAATCGAAAGACATACTAACCGATTACATTTATTTCATAAGAGATTATCAAAAGTATATCAAATTGCATTGGGACGCAATTAGTATGTCACAAATCGCAATTTTTATATCGGGGACGCAATTCGTATGCAGCCTAATTTTTTAATCATCAACAAGACTCAGCGGTTCCATCACTATTTTTTTAAAACGAAGTATATTTAAAAAGTATGTTGGTGTTATTGATAGATTTGATAATAATATTGATTGTTGTGACCGGTCAAAGTATATAATGTTTAATTTGTAATATTTTAAATTGTGCGCATTATTTAATCAATTAAAAATTACTTAGAAATATTTATGTTGTCGTTATACAGTTAAAAATATAATCAAGTATTGTTAACTATACCTACCGAAATATGTTACTCGGCTGTTGTGAATTCTATCTATATTTTTTATTTTATTTACCCTATATAATATCATAGCTAGCAAATTATATTGGCACATATACAAAAATAATAAATTTATGTTTAAAATAAGACTGTTATTTATTTATTTTTTTTTTTTGTATTCTTTTGTGTTTTGATATCGTATAATAGATAATATGTAAATTTTAAACCAACATTTTATACGCCATCAATAATCAAACATTAACCATAACATCATATCTATACTGACTAACTTTTAAAATAAAAATTATTTAGTATTGACCAACATCACACATTATCATATGAATAAATTTATTTTTGCTATTCCTTTGCTGGAACAATTCGAAATTATTCAAGAAAAATATCACTGTAACTTCTTTTTACCTTTTAAATTCGAATACTTTACATTTTGTTGTTATTTATTGTTAAACATGAGCATTACTTGAACTTTTCCTCTTATATCATTTATGTACTATAAAAATAAAAAGGGACTGTAAAACTTTTATTTTTGACATTTTTTTTTTTTTAGCAACATCATGTTTCTATATTTTAAACTCTAAATCAATTGTTTAATGTAGGTACTGTTATTTTAGAGTCGAAATAAATATTTCCACATCAATGATATATGTTCCTATATGTTTACGTATTTTAATACAGTCAAAATGTTTGTATTGCTTTTAAATACGTAAAAATGCATTATAATTTAACTATCTACTGGTTTTTAAAATCGAAAACTAATTTTCAAGACTCGAGCTACACGAATGTACTACTTATGTTCTATATAGTTACAGTATAAGAAAAATACGTAATATGAATCATAAGTAGTATTTGACATTTAAGTAGATTCTGATTATTATTAAATATTTATCGCTATAAAGGTAAATGGCCAATTATTATTTTAATTAAATTAATCAATAACGGTGCAGCTTAGTAGATAAACACCACTGAAATTCGTTCAAGACGGACTATGACAAGTGTGAACGAAACGTAAATATGCCATGAAAGGAAATTCTCCGCGTGGTCTCCGTAGACAAACAAGGGATTGTTATTCGCCTTTCGAATTGGTCATAGGAGTCTGTTCGAACTAGAAACTCGTCTTGATGTTTCCGGTTTCGCGATCGCGTTCGGCAGCTTTCACACCGTAACACGGTAAATTTAAACAAAAAAAAAAAAAAATTACTCAAGATCACACGTAACGGGATGAGACCGAGCTCACCGTCCGCTAGGCACACGTCACCGCGGCAATGTCGCCTACCCGAGTATACCGCATTAGAGACGACGATAACGGCTACGCGTTCGTAATCGATGTTTCTCGGAACATTACGGTCCGTTTCGTCGGATATCAAGCCATTTCGGCGTAGGGGTGGCTGTGGTGGCGGCGGTGATGGCTACGGGAGCAGGGATGACAGATGCACCACGTACAGCGGGTATATCGAATCATCCGTCGTTCGTTACCGAACATCGGCGTGCACACGCAGGGTCGGTCGGACGCCGCCGTCGAGGTTTCATGCGCAGCTATGCGCGACGGAACGCGATTAGTTGATTACTGGGCGTTTCTCCGGCCGACTTGCGCTATACCCAGATCCGTTTACGTTTTTCTCCGTTCCTTTTGTTCTTCTCGTTCACTTTTATTGTACTTTGTGCGCGCCTTATTAAACACATCATAATGCGACGTGTACGTCGCAGTCGTGTTCGCCACCCCGTCATCCCCGACCCATCTCTCATCTAATTATGCGCTAACCGTCAACGGCGGCCGGGCGGTACACTTATATTATTGCAGCGCGTACCGTGAACGATCGCGGTAAGGCAGAAATCGCGCGGCACGATTCACCATACGATATAATAACCGCAATAGCTTTTGAGATTATTGGATTATCGGTTTGTGACGGGCAGTGGCGTGTTTTCAAATTTTTTTCGTGCACAAGATAGGGGGGGGAGGTTTAATTTTTTCTAAAAAACAAGTGACTTTACGGTAGGTATTACGAAAAAAAAATACACATACGGATTAATAATCATATTATCCTATCGTTATTATAAATACAAAAAAAGAGTTATTTGTAATAAAAAAGGTAAACGTCTCTTTTTTCCTTTGCCAGTTCATCGACAATTTCTGCAGTTGCCATTAAGTAGTTTTTATTCATCGATAACATCGCTAAACCGTTAAACATTTTTTTTTCTTGGGGGAGGGGGGGAGTTCGAGACCCGGGAACTCTCCCCGAAAATACGCCATTGATAATAGGTACCTGCACCGAATGCTGTTCATCTGTATGGACGCAATGCACGCGTCGGCGGTAACACGGCACCGGAGCGTGTTATAATCACATATTGTTGTAAGGTCATCGTCGAGCGCGTTGATCAATTACGTGCAGTGTATGACGTAGCCAACTTCCGGTGCATTCTAGAAAGGGGTAGCAAAAGAAAGATTACTGCACGGGGGTTACGGACGTCCCGAAACATTTTATGTAGACGTCGTAAACGTTTTTAATACGTTATGTGTACGGTTAAACATGCATTTGACTAGGTGTCGCTTATATAGATACCGATAGTAAAACGTCCGTGGAATATGATATTGGTTCAGCTCGCGATGTGCGTTTAATTCACGTTCCTAGTACATTTTCTGGTAGAAAACTTCGGTCGAAATTCGTTTAGGACCGTTGTTGTACTGAATTTATGAACGATTCGTTTTCATGGACATCCCGGAATAACTTTGAACAGTCTTTGACGGTCTATTTAGGTTAATTAATCGTTTTTATGCGATTCGATCATTATTTTCTGTTGAGCATTGAACTATTTCACATGTACACTTTTACTTCGATGAAAATGCATGTTGTTAAAATAAATATTTTTACAGAAATAACTGTTTCAGAAAATACTGTAAAAATTCAAAAATTCAGAATTTCAAAAATGTCTCGGACGTATGTAAAATATGATAAAAGTAAGTACATACAATAATTAAAATTCATAATTCATTTATATTTTCTCTTGCTACATTTATTATTTTATATAATAAAATAGGATTTTGATTTTCAACTGGTGGATAGTCTTAGTCTGAAAGTGATGCGTTTTTAATTGATAGTTATTTCAAAAAACTAATATGATGATTATCAAAAAACTATAATGTTATATTTGTACTAGCACAATAATTATTACTCCATAAAGCGAATACATAGCTAGTAAGTTGTAATACTAATAATACTTGAACTGCAGAAGATGTAGTTGTATCAGCGTGCACGTTTTATAACCTTTTTACTATACTCCTGTACACTATAAACTATACAATTATAGTCCGTAAAATAAGCCGTTATAGAGGCATGTACATATTCACCTACAGTTATTAGTATATTGTTTTCGGGGATTCAATAAAACAATCAAAAATTGTTATGAAAATGTTTTTACACGATACGAATATCAGGTTAGAACATGTACTGTATTATGTGCGTGTAAATTTAAATGTTTAATGTGTTTAAACATAAAAGTAATTTGTTGAGGCAAATTCATCGTGTAACATTCAGTGGTTACCCATGTATTATTGTCTACATAAATGCACATAAAAAGTTAATAATATTTATTTATTTTTTAAATAGGTTAAATGCAGTTAAAGGACAGCAACAGTAGAAATATTGAAAAATAATTATCGTATCTCCAGTAATATTGGGTATGTACCTTTATTATCAATATAAAATATACGAAAATAAGTTTCTTATCATAAATATTTCACGAGACTATACTGCAGTGGCAGCTCCTGACGTTCACATAATGTGGTGCACAATTAATTTGTAAGATACCTATATAGGCGGGTAAAAAATTGTTAATTTTGTTATAGTTATAGGTACGTTTAATTTTTTTTAAGGTGTTTATGGTCTTCTTCAGGGTAAAATAGAAATAAATTGGGAAAAATAAACTTATTATGTGTGAAACATAAGCACAACGTTTTTATTTTCAAGATCGACGTGATACGATAAAAATTAGTCCGGTGCACATATTGATTGTGCTCCAAACTATCATGTATTACGAACCAACGTATGTAGCTAATTTTTGTACGGCAGCTCAACAGATATGTGCTCGGCTAATTATTTAATCACTAATATATATATTCCTCAACACGAAAAGCAGCAAAAACTTTATTTTTTTTATAAATATTTTTATTGATTACAGACTATGTACCTATAAAATAACAAGTTATCATTTGCTGCACCATAGCCACTGCTACACTTTATGAAGATACAGCTGAAATAATGGCCGTAGCCATTTTCCCCCAAAAACGAGGTACCGTTTTCCTCCACTGTCTATTTTTCTCAAAAAATAGGTTAATTTCCATTTTCCTCCACATTATTTTTGGCTAAAATTGTGTCTATTATCCTCCAATATTTTGTTATATTTATTTTCTTTAAACAGGTATTCATTTGTTGTTGAAATGTACTATAATTATAAAAAATATAATATTATAAACTGTAGTGATTTCACTATATTTTATATCTTATATATTACATATTGTCTAGCTACGTTAACACCAACCACTTATTATTATTTAATTTTTTAGTATTATTTTATTTATTGATTGATTCATCGTTATGGACGTGCGTATTTGCTTATTATATTCATTATCTTTTTAGCCACCCGCCAAGTTCGGAACGTACGGTGTATTATTATACCTAGGTTAGGTTATACCTAGGTATTATAGTTATACTTAAAATAATTAATTTGTTCTTTTATTTCTAATTTATCATTCGACAACAATTGACGATTTAATTATTTTATTTTTTGGAGGAAAATGGTCAAGAATTATTTATTTATTTATTTATGGGGAAAATGAATTGTGGAGGAAAATTGTATCTCGTTTTTGGAGAAAAAGGACCCGCCCGAAATAATGTATAATATTGTTATAAAACTAAAAAAATTATAAGTAAATTTGCAAAAAAAAATCTCATAGAAATAAAAATGTAATCAAAATTGCATTTCATTCGTGACACCTGTTTGACGAACAAATAATTTCATTTTGTGACATAAAATCCTACGCATATCAATAAAATTACACTTCATTGTTTTGAACATAAATCAATTATTACATAGGTCGTTATTCATCGGATTTCCAAATCGTAAATTTATTTATACTTGTGACAGTAAAATCAACGATAAGATAAATTGATACGATTAACTATATTTTAAACACTGCAATAAAAAATATGTTTGATTCTGATCTTTGTAATTAACTAAAATACATTTATTTGGATTGTATAATATTTTCACTATAAATCGTATACTGTATTAATTTTTAATAAACGTTGTTTTGACTATTTTCCGCATATTTAAGAACGGTATATTTCATACAATTTCTTTTTGCGTAAAAACCAGGGCCCTGGTCCTAAATATTGCTTATCATAAACAATAGATTGTGCATGTTCAGTGAGCTATATAATTAATTAGTGAAAAATTATTACTTGTAACATAGCTGTCTTATTATCTAACGAATAAAATATACTAACTAATAAATTTATACATTTTATATTTTAAAAATATAATAGTTGCTGAGCCGAAGTATTTATATGTACAATATTTTGGGTTAGTATAAACAGAAAATTTTTTATGATTCAAAATTAATTGCACCAGTTTCAAAACTGTTTGGTTCGTACAGAGACTATATTATAAAAATAAAAATAAAGCACTATGGGATATTTTTGTTTGAAATATTGGGTAAATTATGGTTACGCGTGTAATGGCGCGAGACTTATGACCGACGCATAATGTTGCGTATTTGTATACTAAAATGGGAAGGAATAATAATAATAAATACAGTTGGACTATAATGTATGCGTGTGTTGGCCAAAACTAATCTCTGACAATGTTTCTTTAGACAAAACACTGTCAATAAAGTGGACAGCTGATGTTATAACTCTATAATTTACGATTGGATTTGTTTGGTTGATAAAAATATAAAAAAATAATCGTTTTTTTTTTTTATGTAAACGAATGAAATGATTATTATCGACTATCTTGGTTTTGGGAGTTAAATAAAAAAAAAATAACGATTTGCCATCGTGCGCGAAACGAATATTAAATCTTTAAAAGCCACTGCCTATAGCATAGTCAAAACACTGACCGTTTAATAATTGTTCTAACGACTATTGTGTTTATTATTAAGTAACTAAAACGATAAAATCTGTGATATTGTTATAATTATTATATATAAAATTACAAACATACACAAGCACCCACATACTTATATGTAACAAATAAAAATTGGTATTGCGTTACAAAAATGTTAGTGGTCAATTGATTATTTTTTTTAAAAAAATATTATGAGTCATAATTTTTTGCTAATATAGTATCACGCACAGTAAAACCACTATATATACTTTACGACAATATTGATATTATATACGCGTTACCCGAGTTCGCAGTATTGTTTTGTTTAGTCTGTTTGGTTCACATTGAAAACCAACTTGGGTGTACTTACGTGCATTACCCAAAACAATTCATATTGAAAAATGAAGTCATATATCACTTAACTTCATCTATTATTTGTATGCAACGAAACTGAAGTTATACTTATTCATTTAATAAAAAAATCGTTTATATTTATATGATGACTTAAAAATAATGATTTTCGGAAAAATTACATTGGTATTAATATTAACTATGCGTGTGCTCAAGGTAAAAAAAAAAAATCATACTGGTTGAATTGTTCTCTTTCAAAAAAAAAAACCATTTGTTTGACAATTACTGTAGAGCTCAATAGTACCAACAAAGTTTTGAGGTTTAAAGCCTGTTAAGACTAAAACAGTTTCTACACCATCCTTTGAAAAACGATTTCACCATTTCCCCGAGTCAAGATTATCGTTAAAAGTAAGTTACCTATAAAAGTAAGATATTTAGTTATTTAAATATTTTATGTATTCTATATCTGTGTAGTAAGTAGATAAATTTCATGATAATATCAATATAATTGTTTGTGTGTTATATTAACCTACCAATTATATTATACATTATTTTTAAAAATTTCATGTTTCAAGTGAAATCATTTTAAAAATTAAAATAAAATTACAAAAATAGATAAAATTTGGTTAGATTCAAATATTATCAGTTTTACATAATTTTCATGTATAATTTGGTTGCAAATTTGCAATATCTATAGTAGATAAGCACTTTGGAAATATGAAAAATAACTTAACGGTGTTAATGAAGAAGCGGAATTTACAACCGGTCGATTTGCTTGTATGATCAGTAGCGCCGAAGTTTGTATAATGTGGTCGGACAATTTCAAAACTTCGCGGTCTCAATATCTTAAATATTTTCATAACGCTATACATTTACTTATAACACAATTATGATGTGAGTATAATGTGGCCTACTAGCCACATTTTGACGTAACAGCCACATTTTGAACTACCAGCCATATTTTTCAAAAAGAGGTCGGGCCACAGCCCGACCTTAACATGGACTTCGGCGCCACTGTGTATGATACTTTTATAGACTACTTATACACTAGTGCCGTGGTTCTCAACCGGTGTGTCGCGACACACTAGTGTGTCATGTATTACCGTGGTGTGTGTCACAAAATATAATTAATTGAAAGTGTAAGCTTTTGATATAGTTACTGTATTATGATGAAATAATAAAAAAAAAAAACACAGATGAGAAATCAATTATAAAGATATTCTTATTAATTTGTATCACATTTATTAAAAATATCATCAAACACAGCGTTAATTTCAAAATTGTATGTTTCAAAATTTTTTTGCATATCAAATACGCAACAAGAACGAACAAGAAAGTATTACAAATTTTATTTTATTTTCAACATAAACTGTTTAAATTTGAATTAAGTTAATTAATTAATTTTTTTATTTTTTAAAATTCCAACATATACATGTGTTAATTTACAATAGCTTGTCATTTTTACCGTTTCAAAAATCCATCAGTTATTTCAAGTGTGTCGCCATTTCCATGGATCTAAATAAGTGTGTCGTCCTACAAAAAAGGTTGAGAACCACTGCACTAGCGGATAAATGAGCTTATTTATAATATAAATAAAAAATGTAGACGCCTCGAAAAACCAATTTAATAGTAGTTTTGTTAATAATTGGCAACAGTGGTATTTCACTTCGATTTTAAACAATAAGAGAATCGAATTGAGCCTATAAAAATGTTGATATTTGTTTAGAAAAGTAATTTTCCAAGTGATGGGGGTAGTGCCGTAGTATGTCGGTGCATTACCACATCTAAAGAAACTTAAAATACTAATATGGGTTACGGGCTCGATATAAATTTCATAAATCTAATAAACGTCAAAACATTTAATTAGAAATACATACTAATAATTTTAAGGAAATTAGAAAAAGAAAAAGGGATAAAACAACCGATGATACTATTGAATAATTTCGAAAGACCTGAAAAATCTATATCAGTAATACGAGCAGGATTCCCGAAATCCAGAGTTTGAATAATTGCAATATATCATACAATTCATGTGTTACGTGACATGTTTGTATTTAAAACAATCACGTTGCATATGATTCGTATCATTCATTTTGCTGCGAACGTTCTGCGACCGTGTAGATTTACGGGTCGAAACGTTTTGCGTCGGGTACAGCCAATAACGGTGTACCTACGCGTTTTGGCGATCGGCCGGTGACGATGAGGACAACGACGTATAATATTATATAACAATACGGCGGCGAACTAATAAAATGTCACGGACTCGCGTCGATTGCTAGAGGTGGAGGAGAACAATCCGTGGAGGACCCTTCGGCGCAAACGTGATGTATCAGTGATGTAAAATCAAAAAATGTTCCAACTCGTTGTGACGTCACGGCGTTTCACTATACATACCCTCTTCGCGACGGCAGTAATCGTGCGCCGCCGAAGTGAAGGGCGGGTTTGGCGGCACGTGACGCGGGTGGGTTTTATGCTCGACGGATGAGAGACGGGTAGGGCGAATAGGGACAGTCATGCTGTCGCGGGGCTACGCCGCAACACACTCGACCGAGACACTTTCACATAAAGATATTCACGCACAGATTGTCCCTGCGGCGCGCGCGCAAGCACACACATACACACGCACACACACACATACACTCACACACAAACATACAAATAGTATTTACTACGGGACAGCTTTATTGCATAGCATCAGTACATATAGTAATTGCACGAAAATATATCAAAAATAATCGTTAGAACCCGCGGGTTCTACTAGCGCGCCTATGCTGGATCTAATCACCGCATTTTTTTCTCTAAAATTTAAATCTTCTCAATTCGGTGGATTTTTTTAGATTTTATTTTTTTTTTCCACTGAAAACCGTCATCTAAAATTATTAAAGCCATGCAATTATCATTCGGCACCGCTGGACTACTTTAAAAGTACGGCACCATCATTGGGTCGTCACCCAATTATTACACCGCAGCAATAGCTTATACAGCGATAACTATAACAATTATTATTATTTCGTAAAACGCACGGACAACGCGACAATACGCAGACGTAGTGGTACCACCGCAGGTGGATTGATTCGACAGTTAATATTAAATTTTTCCCGTTTCGCCGGGGACCGATGGTCTTCGCTGTAAAGTAAAACAATTTGAACCCCACTGGAATAGTGTCTAACAATATATGGTACAGAACGCGACGATGGTCGTCGTCATCGTTTATGGTTTCGAGTATATAGACGAGCTCACTCGTTGTCTTCGCCGCCTTGGCCTTCGGCAACGCGAAGGGACAGACCCAAACGGAACGGTGGGCGTTCTGCGGAAAAGTGTCAGGCTTCCGTTCCGCCGCCGATCACAATCAATCGTTTTTATTGCAACCGTCCGTCGCCGTCAATTGTAAACGAAAAACGAGGTTTACGTGATGCGTGTGCAGTGTGTGTACAACTGCATAGAGTAGGTATCAGACAACCGAGTATCCTATGTATATAAATATATGTGTTATATTGCACACTATTGGAATTCGGAAGTAGAACTTAAAGGTTGTTGCATGCATTTTTTTGCTGACGTTGAAGATAATATACTCATTTTAAGGTACATACTTACAGATTAGTTACAATTTAGCAGTGTTATTAAGTGTATGTTGAGTAAACCGTACACTCCTCGTGCACCCAATAGTTCTTAACGAATTCGATACCGGCCGATGTACCTAACTCTTTTACTGGGGAAACGAGAAGCGTAACACACCGAGTCGCGTGCCGTTAAAACGGTTTACGATTTCGATGGAAACTATACGATTTACATGTAATGAGATGTAATTGTTTGTGCTCGTAACACTTACGGATAATTAAGTACCTATACGAAATAATTATAATATTATTTACTTATCGTCAATGCTCTGCGGTCGACAATGCACGTTATTGATAACAATACTGCGCATACAAGTGTTACTGCATAAGTCGACGTACGTTGTTTTGCCGTGTGTATTCATGAACGCCAGAAGTGGTGAATATTCTGCAATGATAATTATTATATATAAATCCCACACGGATCCCATTTAATACTCAGATGCTTCTTGGGCGGTAGAACTGTTGACTACTTTCCTATTGGAATGTGCTGTTATAACTTGTGTTTTTAGCATTTTTACTATCAGTTATTATGCAATCGCTGCATATTTTGAAACATGAATGCGATCGTCTGTAAGACAACTTCTGTCGATAGGCACACGTTTGGTCACAGACAATCCTATTAAATTAACTTTTGCCGTGTCATTAAAAACGTATGCCAAAGGACGGATAAGTGGTTTTTTCCCTTAGAATAACGGTTATCTTTCTTTAAACAAAAAAAAATGTTTTACCAACAACATATTAAACACACTGGTCCGTAATGTGTTTCTGTTCGAATTTAAATGTTTTATAACGAATCTTCTTATAAAAGGTACATTATATTAGTCTTACGGGGTTTTTTTTTTTTAAAAAATCACATCGATTTATTCAATGTTATATACACATGTTTTTTTGTTCAAGGAGTTATGATTTTATTAGTTAATATTTATTCCATTTGTATACCATCACCGAAAAAATCTTATATACGTATTATATAATTGTATTTATAAAAATACAGCGATTTTCATTTTAATAGATAGAGGCAAATTATTTGCCTTACGTAATATAAAACGTACTATACAAAAAAAAGTTCATGAATACAGAAAAAATAATTATAAATTGAATGTGCTTATATCTGATGGTTTTGTAATAAGGTTGAAAAACCGAAAGGTTCGACATCTAACCAACCGTCTGCAGTGATAAAATAAAAAGTATAAAAAAAAAAAAAAACTGTAATATATTATACCTGTATATTCGTATAGGATACTATAAAAATCAATGAGGGTGACTTTCTTACGAAAAAAAATAAATAGTCGAGGGATTATTTACCCACCACCACGTGAATTATCACGCGTTATTAAACTCTTACAATTTATATTTGAGTTAAGATTAACCTACGATAATTTGTTATAACGATTACTTAGTTAAATTTATAGGAATTATTATTTATTAAAATTCGTGTTGAACGTTCTAATTACGAGTGTATAGTGATGACAAAAGCAAAATGATCATTTCACCGACATTATTGAAATTGAATATTTTTAATGAAAAAATAAAAAGTAGAAAACGAAAACGTTTCCATAGTTGAAAACCTGTATTAATCAAGTAGAATGCAAACGATTACAGTCCAGTGGCTGCGTCCACGTAGACGCTATAAATTTTTCACGATAAATAGCAATATTCCAAAACGAGTTGTTTAGCTTATATTTATTTATTTTTCCATAAACTATTATGTTTTTGATTCTCAATCACTCGAATCATTTTATTCGATTACACTGTAATCATGTGATTGTAAAACGTAAACTGTAAATTAGTTTTTCCTCTTCTTACGAATCAACCGAAAACCGTTTTTGTGTTTATTTTCCAACCAACGGTCGACTCGACTGAATCGGAATGTCGTTAAAAATCGTCCAAATAAATACTCGTACGCTGTACCGGGAACGATTTACAACAGGTACGCCGAGAAGATATATTACCGGACACCTGAGATCAATAACATGTTTTATTATAAAATCACATCGTCATCGGTTCTCGCGCGCAACTCTTGATGGACGGTACGGCAAAAACAATTCACAGCTTGTAACTGTTTTAAAAGTTTTTATACCTAATCGAAAAAAATGTGCGCGTGCAACAGATAATAATGTATTACGCTTAGTTATGTAACGGTGCATTCATAATAATGTTGTGCTGCGGTCTATATTTATAGACACGTTGTACGCACGAAACGTGTGCATTGCACGTAATGTGTTACAAACTACACATGTACAACGTGCACAATGGCAGCTAAAATCGATCGGCGCGGGAGTACATCCCGCACCGAACAGTTTCGACTGCGAGCTCAAATATTATGGGTTTTTTTTTTTTTCTTTTTCTCGTTCTCTCGATCACACGCGAATTCGTTAAGGAGGATAAATACATCGATATGGGTACGTGTACGCGTGAAACAATGAGCCGTGTTGCGGAGAGTAAACAACTTGCGTCAATTACCGATAACGACGCGGCGGAGTGCGAAACATAACGTAACGCGAAACATAACGTGCGCTGTTTACTGTGTGCAGTGCGATCGGGTCCAAGGTTGACGGTCGGTCCGATGTCCCTCGTGCGCGCGTCTAAGCAGCAAGAGACACGTGCACGCGACGTTATTTTCTGCGGAAAAAAAACGCGACCCGCAGTCGTTCGCGCGGTAATACGACCGCGCGAAACTATTTCCTGCGTGAAAACCGCGCGAGGCGAATGCGAAACGGTTTCTTCGCGTAGGCTAGCTTCTGCCGAGACGCGTCAGAGCGGCCACGGGGCGCGGGCCCCGATGTCGATCGTTGGACGGAGAGGTGGTGCTGGTGGTGCCTACGTATCTGCGAGGACGAGCATTCGTCGACCCGGTGTACGAGGTCCAAAGTTGTTGTGACGCGATTTATAGTTTTCGATTCCGACGGTACGCGACGGTCGAAAGAATATGAGAAATATGGGCGACAACACGCGTGTTAACGTGTTTCCGCGCGTCGACTGCTAATGATCGATGCGAAGCCGTCACGTTTCCAAGGGACTCGAGTTGAAACAATCTCACGACAAATCGTATCGAGGTGTCGAGGAGCCGTTATTTGGTTGAAAAGTTAAAAGATCGTACATTTTGTACGTTCGTGTTTTATTGTGTATTCTTATAACTGAAACGAATGATTATCTCGATAACTCAACTAGTTATCAGCAAAGTTAAAATTATAATTTTATCTGATTTTTTTCTCGTCTGAATATGCATCAAAAGTGGTACATTCGCATGCTGCGTCGTTATGACGACTATCTAGTATAATAGTAAAATATCGCTTGAGAACTAAAAAAAAAACCACAATTGTTTCTCATCGAATGACCAGAGGCGCAAATCAATAATTATATTTAAATATAACTAGTTTAGAACATTAAATTTCGTTTCGTCAACTTTAAATTTACGTAGAGGGTAATAATTACATAAATGTATTGTTGTTAAAACAACGTTATTCATTACTATACATTTTAATGTTGGCTCAATTTTACTGATGTTAGTCAATAATATCCATTAATACTCCATATTTCGTATAGGTGATCGATTTCGAACGTACACGTGATATTCTTACTGAAACTACATAATTTGCATAGTACCTACCTATTTAATATTATGTTACAACATGTACGTATCATAGCGTCATACAGTCTGGATAGTAAATCAATATGTGATCTATGACTGACTTTTTATTCGGAACATTTTATATCGTATTGCACATTATTCATACTATAATGCATTATTTTGTTATTCAAGATCATCGTTTTATTAACACTGTATTTATTATACTATTTTAATTATTACTTATACTTCAAGAGTAGATCAAATCGTAATTATCATTTTGAAATTCGACACACTTACGAGTGTATTCAATTAAAACAAGTACCTACATTCAGTTTCGTTTATAAAATTAATTAAAACGTCACCTCTTTCCTATAAATAAGCGTTTTACGCGCTTCGAAGTTGCAAATATAACAAACTATCGGTAAAAACAATAATAATAACAAAAGCATGATTGGTCAAGACCAATGTACCGTATTAAATGATCATATCAGTAAAACTATTGAAAATACGTGATTTAAGTAGATAGTAAACGTGTATCACACTATTTATAACACCGTTGATCGTTGAGATTAGATTTGTAAATGTATTTATAAGCCGGTACTCATTAGAATTAGTCACAAGATTAATTTGACCAAAAATAACATTTTAACAATTGTTTAATATTATCTCCGTGGACGATTAAATGTTTTTATGTTTATATATATAAATTTAATGTGTACGCACTTGTGACCGCGCACTGTCCACTGACAACGGATTTAATTAGAACACATCGGTAATATCGCAGACCTATAGACGAATTTAATAAATAAATTTTTCGATTCAATTTTATTTGTTTACTTTATTTTATTAATGTATTAACTAACTATTTAATTATAAACCAGTTATATGGTATGTTGTGTCTACGCATAAAACGTAAAACTAAAAACCTATACGTGTCTACATTATAAGCATTGATGCGAGTACAACGCAGTCTTATTTCTAAGTATATTCAAGTTATGACAATATTATTAAGGAAATTATAATAAGTGTGTATTGTACACCTATATACTTGTGGTACCTAGACGATCTACAGGGAACATAGTGCTTGTATATTACAGTAACGTATGAATGTGAGCCATATTAATATACAGTATAATTTCACAAACATATTATCATACACAAACGTTATTGGAAGCGATACGTCCAGATTATGATTTTCTTTGATTCTTACCGTGTAGTTGGTACGACCCAAGAGTGTCATAGTTCTGTGCTCTGGTGTGGTTGATCAACGAATTGAATTGGCGTTGAAAAGGAAAGAAATTATGTACTAAGTACATACGCGCGCAGCTATGGGGATTAGTTTACTTTAAGTCATAACCCACTCACGACATGTAGCCCATTTTTTTTTATACTTTATTAACATCAACTTAGTAATTCACATATCAATTGTCATCCGCGGATAACCCTACACGAGTAGTTAAAACATAATAATATTACAATCACGTAGAACAATGTTTAAAAACTATACAACAATACGAATGAACGAGCAAAACGAAATGAACAAAACTTATCAATAAGAAATAAAAACACATGTTTTATTAACTCTAGAGAGGCAAAAAAAAAAATATACACGGTTTTGCTACCAATAAAGGAATTTCAAGCTCGATATAAGGAAATAGAAGACACTTAATAAATACGTTCCGTTCGTGTGAGAATTACTCGCAAGTCGAAAATTCCGATATTTTATTTAGCGAAACCTGTGATACCCGTTCATAATCATCCTAAATTAAGACAATTGCATGAGCCAAATCGTTCAACAAATATCTTTCACGCAACTATCTATGCCTTTGAACCAACGAGATATGTACAAAATATACAGATTCTGTGAGAATTGATTGCATATATTACACATAGTACTCATTATGGAATAATGATTGTACAATATTTTGAAAAAATTTTGATAGATAAAATAAAAATAATGACGTGGTTTGTTTACGTGATTTAAATCAAATTAATATACAATATCAAACTACTATAGCTTTTAATCTGATCGTTTCTGAACCAACTATTTTAACACTCACAAGGAAAAGTCCTTCTTTTAGAAACTTTATGGATACTCAGAACGTTTTTAATAGTCTTCTATTTCCACAATAATAAATATACAAGGTAGCAATATTTACTCGAACGATATCTGTGCGTATACATTTCTATGACATTAGTCTCTAATATTATGCGAAACAGCAAATTTGTACGGTTCTGCGCTGTGCAGTTTGGTCGCGTCTTACAATAATCTGGTTTTCATGTTTTTACCGATAATAATAATAGTAATAATAATAATAATAATAATAATAATAATGATAATGATAATAAAAATAATAATAAAAATTATAATAATGATAATAATAATAATAATATAATAATGATAATAATAATATAATAATAATAATAATAATATTAATAATAATGGTATTAATAATAAATATGTAGTGTTGTATTTAAAACAAATAATAATATGAAAAAAACAGCTGTACACGAACGGAGACAGATGTTCGTCTTGTACATTTGAACCGAGTCCCCGATCGTCTAAACATAGTGTTATGTACAATAGTTGTGCTCACTGTTTTCGAACATAAACCGTGTTTGGCGAGAGTGGTTTCGAGACGGTGTACCTACCGGTCGGCGTTCCAGAGACGGTGGCCGGGGCAGCGGATGAGCGTGTGACGGGGGAGGGAAGAAAAGTATTCGGGAAAAAATAAAAAAAAAGAGACCGTCCGTAGTCACCGATTCGTCGTATTCGGTTCACGCGCGAAAAGGGTTCTTGCTGCCGGCGTTCGGACGGCGGACCGCGCGCGTTCGCCACCGATATGCCGGGTAACAGGTGCGGTTTTCGCGCGGAACCGGTGCGCGCCGCGCGTGCGCCCGCCCGACCTTTCCGGCACCATTTTCCGCGTCCTGTTTCGGGCCGACGAACGAGTGTCCGCGGACCGTGGCGGCACGGTGTCTACAGCGGCGTACGGGTCCGACTGTTCCACGCGTGGGTCGAAAACGAAGTCGCGGACTAACGTAGCCTGTCCGCGGTGGCTGGCGGCGGTTCGGGCCGGTGCCCGAGCGCGTCATCGTCGGCGAGAACGATGTAAAAAATAATCGTGTTCGTGTGTAAAGATAAAAAAAAACGGTTTTCGGGGTTACGGGTAGCTAATAAAAGTTCGAAAATATTATACCGGTCGTGTACGAGCAATTCGTATGACTAATATGGGTACGCCATATTGCAGGGAGAGTAAAAACTATAACATAACCATCGTTTATCACGTTTCGTGTCTGTGTATAGTATTCGTAACGCGTGAACACCGTCTTCCAAACGTTCTCTTTAAAAATTGTTTATAGTATATTTACATCAACTGGTATTTATCGGAAAAAAATTTTTTTTTTGTTTTTTTTTTTTTATGGCACATAAATATTATACCTATACAATAACGAACAATTACATACAAGTGCATTAAAACTACTCATGTAAATAAAAAAAAATAAAAAATAAAAGTAAAATAAAATCAAAACAAATTACTTTATTAGTCTTATCCATTTTTTTTTTTTTTCTTTAGTAGTAATGTTTGTTTTCTACGTTTTCATGTTCGTGAAATTCGTGAACCATAACTGTTGACGGACGTTGGTAGACACCTAAGGAGAAAAAAAAAGAAAAAGAATTAGGTACCTCCTATATAATGTTATAAAATAAAACTTTTTCCCCGGAAAATTTTCTATTCGATTTCAGTGTCCGCAATTAGTGCATATTAGCACTAAGTACATTTATATACTAGTCTCGAAGATCGGTCTGAATGGAGAGTCATTACTGATGGTCAATTCTCGAGCGGGCAGTTAACTACTAAACTCGTAGAGAACGAAAATGCCCGTATGTGTGTGTGTGTGTGTGTGTGTGTGTACGCGCGCGCGTTAAGTCTGTTGATAGACTTCTCTAACATCAATCGAACAGCATTAGCTACTATATATTTACACTACCTATATATTTTTTCTTTTTCTTTTTTCTTAAAAGTCTCGATAAAGTCAAAATCGATGATTTCATAGCTATGTATCGAATCGCACAGTATAAAATGTTATATTCTATAAGTCATCATAAGGCTTTAATATACTACTGAGGTAATACTATAATTTTTTAAGTTATAAATTGTGAATAATATTCATTCGTTATCCTAACATGTTTTCTACGAAGCTGTTTAATGATTATTCGTTTCGATTAACCGTCAAAATAACGTTTTACTTAAAACTAAGTATTCCAATGTATCATTTTTGTTTTTTTACAAACCCTCACAGAATCAAAAATCTATTTAAACTGACTTTAGACTGTTTTTGTAATACATAACTAAAATTTAAAAACATATATCAAATTTTAGAAAATATATAATTTCAGAAAATAATTTTTAACACGAATATAATGTATTTTTGAATGTAATTTAATACTAGATAAGAGAATTGTGAGTTATAAATATTGATACAATATGTACATTTGTATGTCCTTAAAAGCAACAATTTTGCATTAAAAATATTTACTATAAAAAGTACTAATAAAGGGTCTAATTTAAAAAACAAATGTATTTCTTTTGGTTTTTTCTGTTTAAATATATTCAAACATTGTGTACATTTAAAAAACAAAAAAAAGAAGAATTATTCAAGGTTATTTTTCCACGTAACAAAAAAATTATTAAATGTTTTGACTTAATACAACAAAAAAATATATTTTGATTTAAAATCAAGATTTATATTATGTAAAATAATGTGCCTGTAAATTAATTTGAACAAAATATAAATATACGTATATTGTTATTATTTAATGTTTATCACCAGAAAAATTGTTGAAATTAATGAGCAAAATCAACATTTAATCGAACACGCTTTGGAAATCTAAGATCTCTATAATAAAAGAGTTGAATGTTGCGATATGCAGTATGTGTATATTACAACCGAACGATGTTATTCGATTTCGTACATATATATATATATAGCATTATTAAAATAATAATTGTATATACGTAGATTACGATAAAAAAGAAAAATGGTATAGACGTTTCGTGCACGATTATAGTGTTTGATATTCGATATCAATAGAGCATATATGATGGTGTACATGATAGCATAATAAATAGTAATATTAAGACATTTATGGTTAGATATGTGCATTTTTTTGGTACAATAAATTATTGTCAAGATTGTATTAACCTATATATGGGTCATATAGTGCAACATTATGTTTATGAATAAGTTTATTTAGTTTTTTTTTTTTTTCAACTTTTTTGTAACTCTAGATGACGCGGTTGGCACTTGAGATGTAATATTTATGTGTTTTAATTATAATCAATAAACTTTTTGGAAGTATTTTTAATTTGGACCTCGGTTGTGTTTTAAGGTTCAATATATTATGATGAGTATTTTACTCTCAGATACATCGATAACGTAATGAATACCTACAACGTAAATGTTTTTACTACATCTACAATTTATTGCACTCTATATTTTTTAAACACTATTTGACAACATTTATTTGAATTTATATTATTTGATCGAACATAAATAAATAAGACAAAGGTAAGTAAAATTATTTAATATATAGAAATATAGAAAAACGTAACAAAAAGACCATACAAATCATAATGTATAATCACCAAATTCAAGCCGAATGCGTAATTTGTCCATACCACAGGATTACACTAAAAAAAGAAAATGCTAATAAAATGTAGAAGGTAATATGAATAAATATTTTTTTTTTTTTAAAAAAAATTCTTTATACGTGTAATACTACATCGTTGTAACGATTTATAAAACCCCGCGGAAGTTTATTTTTTGGATTAATATAACATTTCAAAGGTAACTTAAACACAACTTGTATTTTCATGCACTATGCATATATAAGTATATTCTATTTTAATAATATTATAAATGCTTATAAAATCCTATCAATGATGCAATAGTATAAAACGTGTATATTTTGTACGTCGTACGCCGTAAAGAATATTCTCTAATGTTTTTCGAAAAACTATGCGTGAGTATAATGCGTGAATTTTCTTAAGCAAACAATAAAGAAAACAGTGTTTTGACTTAACTTTTATCAGTGATGATTGTTGTTCTACATAGTACACTAATAGAGTACAGTCGGGTGTAGTATAAAATCGACATATAGGAGTTACGGATTATTCTTTAACTTAAAATTGATTTCGATCGAACTTTACGAAAAAAAAAAAAAAAATAAACTCGAATAATTAATTTACATTTAAAATTTATTTATTGCTATTGTTCACACGTCTTTTTAGTTCTTGCCTGTGTATCATGCCACAAAAAAAAATAAATTACCCAGCGTTCGTGGTCAGGCACTCGGCAGCTTGTTTACTTCGAAAAAACAAAATGGGGATATCGATGGTAGTCGCCTGGTCGAAATCGGTGTACGATCCGGTGAAAGATTATCATAATCCGCATGATTTATTATAATATATTATTTTAAGAGAGCCGCGATGACTGATAACGGTGCAGGTGAGCGTGCTCACGTGTGTATGTAATTTTTATTTTTTCCGTCTCGTTTTTACACGACGTTTTGGAAAAACTAAAAAAAAAAAAAAATAATAAAAAAATGATATCGAATCAATTGCGGTTGGCACGCGTAAAAATGACCGGACGTCCGCGGCAGGCTCGTTTGTCACCGCCGTATCCGCGCGTAAGCACATTAGCAGTTTATTACAGACATCGCTGGCGGGCTCGCGCGCGCGTGAGTGAAATTGACAATACTGCTGAGGGACACTTGTCGGGCGATTTAAACGATTGCGGGCCGTATAATAAGGGTGGACATGGAAAAAATAGAAAAAAAAAAAAACTAGCAAATTCGAAAAGAGGTAAACGAGGAGATTATATTGACGTGGTCGAGCGTCCCGTTAGAACGTCACGGGTACTACCCGTTTAGAATATTATAATAGATTATAACCCGCGGGAATCGACTGTCGAGTGTCCGAAAACCGATAGAAATTTCAAAAGGCACATATCGTCCCGTGATGAAACATCGACACGCGCGTGTTACGATTTTCGGCCGGACCACCTCGTACAGGTACACGTGCGATAACGACGCTGTTCACGTGCGTCGGCGGTGCCGTGTACGTTTAACGCGCGCGACCGGTACTCACTTGGATATCCACAGCGAAGACGCGTACGACCTCCTCGTCTGTCACCGGTAGCGCTCGGGCGAGTTGGAGTGATCGCTGTCCATGAGCGCGATCGACTCGCGGGCCGCGGTCAGCGCGGCCAGCTTCTGCTTGTACATGTCCCGCTCGACAATGACGCGCGACAGCTCGACCCTCATCTTCTGCATCTCGCCCATCAGCGCCTGGTTGCTCTTCTCCAGCTCGATGCGCTGGTTCATGCGCTTCGTCCGGCAGCTCTGCGCGTAGCCGCGGTTCTTGAGCGTGCGCCGCTTCTGCTTGAGCTTGAGCACCTCCTCCTTGGAGATGCCCTGCAGCCGCTTGTTGAGGTCGCGCACCGGCAGCTGCAGCAGCAGCGCGTCGTTGATCGGGTCGTCGGACAGATCGCGGCCGCGGTCCACGGAGAACGAGCACATGGACGACTCGACGGGGTTGCACACGCCGGGGCCGCCGGGCGACGTGCTCATGCTGCTGTCGTTGCACACGAACGTCGTCGGCCGCTTGCCGATGCACCCGAACGAGCTGGGCTGTATGACGGTCACGTGCTGGTGCTGCTCCATGTTCCACTCGGCCGCCGAACCCGGCTGATGGTGGTTCAGGTGCTGTTGCTGCTGTTGCTGGTGGTGGTGCTGCTGCTGTTGTTGGTGGTGGTGTTGCTGCTGCTGCTGCTGCTGCTGCTGCTGCTGCTGCTGTTGCTGCTGCTGTTGCTGATGGTGGTGGTGGTGGTTGTTGTGCTGGAGCATCTCTTCGGAACTCGCGTAGTTCGGCCTCAGGTCCAGCGGTTCCTGCCCCTGGCGCAACGACTGCGTCAAAAACGTCATCTCGTCCATGAACCCCGGCTGCCGGATCGGTATGGCCGGCGGCGGCGACGTGCTCACCGGCGGCGTTTCCGGCGGCGTGCCCGGCGTGCTCTGGTACATTATCGTGCCCGCGGTCGCGGCGGCCGCGGCCACGGAAACCTTGACCGCGGTCGCGCCTCCGATCGCACCAGCCACCGCGACGGTGGCCGAGAGGCAGTTGATGCCCATGGCGCCCGCGCCGACACCGCTCACCTGAATGTGCGGGTGCTGGTGCCGGTGATGATGGGACGACGCCGAGTATTCCGACTCGCACCCGGGGGGCGTGAGCAGGTAATGGGGCGACGGCGACCGGACGACCACGGACGTGTTACGGGCACCGCCCGTGATGGGCATCGACGGCAAACGGCCGCTGACGGCTGTCTTACCGACGTAGTGGTGAAGTTGTTGGTTGTGGTGCTGGTGGTGGCCGCCTTGATGCTGCTGCTGCGGCGGCTGCGGCTGCTGCTGCTGCTGTTGCTGCTGCTGCTGCTGCAGCTGCTGCTGGCCGTGGTGCTGATAGTCGGCCGACGGCATCTCGCGCTTCACCACCGTCTCCAGGTGGTCCAGCACGAACTCGTTGACGTACTCGTCGGCCAAACGCGGGTCGTCGGCTTCCATGTCGGCCGGTAAAAAACGGAAAACGGGCAAATGTGTGTTTGCACTTGACACGACGAACGACGACGACGGTGCGATGTTTCTAGAAACGGACGTCGAAACTCACATCGCACCTAGGCGCTGCGAGTGGCCGGACGCGCGGCGATCCGCACACGGTGTTCTGCACGCGGAATCGAGTGCCCGGATACGTTGTCGGCGGACGAACGGTGGACGAGAACTTGACGCGAACGCGCGGGCTGAAGCACCCGCCGGACTGCAGCGCAGTGTCGCGTGATGTGCGCACGGACGCAAGACGGCGCGCGCGCGACGACCGTGTGTTCGGAGGATGAGATACCGCGGCGTCAGAACGTGACCGATGCAGTTTCCGCAATGCCGTGGCCGGTGGCTTCGGGTTCAGCGCGCGCGATCGCGATCGCCGGCGGCGCGGCGCCCGGCGCCCGGTCGGTGGGTGGGACGGCGAACGGTCATTGGCTCGCGCGCCGGGCGCGACCGCCCACCGGCTCCGGGGCACAACGACGACGACACCTCGCCGTCGCGGCCGACCGCGTAACGATAGAACGATTAGGACCGCGGCGACGCGTCCGCCGTTTCTCCTTTTTCCTCCGTGTTCCTCGCCGCCTCAAGGTCGGCGATCCCGTACCACCGGTACGTCCACGCTTTCCGCGCGCCGCCTCACCGGCCGGCCGACGAGTCCCGCAAGTTCGGGACCGGGCGACAGCGACAGTGGCACGGCCGCGGCCACCGGACGGTGTGCGACTGATAACGGTATGCTGCACCGGTGCCGCCGCGGACGCGTCCGAGCGCACGTGCACACACACGAACGAACGAACGCGCACACACACAAACACGCACCTGTGTGGGCGAAAAAATACAGCGTTCAAAAGCCGATTTTAGCCACGTCCGCGGGCCGTCACGACTGTCCGGTACCACTACCAGTGGCGGATCTAACGGTCGTTTAGTCAGCAAATGCCTGCGGGACCCCCATCTATGTTTAAGTATGAGGTCCCGTAACTTTTTGGAATATCCAAAGATTATTTTTTGTTTTTTTTTTTTTTATGAAAAAATGTAGATCAATTAATACAGTCTGTATTTAAAAAAGTTACAATAAGCAAATAGGAGGACAAATTAATATGACAGACAAGAAGACGGTGAGTAAGGAAGCTATTTATAGTGTTAGATTAGGTTAACTATGGTGCAAAACCGTACGAGTGATTTAGCTTTACTCTGCATGGAGTATTACGAAGCACTTTATCTTAATATAGATGAAACTATCGATACTTTTGCCAAAGCAAAAGTGCGAAGAGGATCGCGATTGTCATAAAAATAAAAATATAAAAGAATAGATTTTTTTTGGTGTTGTTAACTCATTATTATGTAAGGAAAAACTTTTGTTACATAAATATAAAATACTACAATATTGTATAAAACATGTATATAAACTTATTTTGTATGTATTATATTTATGACTAATTAGATGAAAAAAATAATTTATTAATTTGTGTTTTTTGTCGGTTTTTGTGCATATCAAAAATATAGTACTTACATAAGGATATTAGCGCCTTGGCATTGAGTAAAAAAATTGGGGGCTAAAAATATGTAATATTATAAGAGTCTATTTTTATCAGACACATGAACATTTTACACATATTTGGAGGATCTTATTATGGTTTTAAGCCCCCTGCCCCTAGACCATCCATCTAGTGTGTCAATGAATAAAGGTTAAAATGTAGCAGTTATAGCCCCTAGATCGGGGCCCCTTGTATCGGTTTGCCGACCAATATTTTACTCTTAAATCCGCCACTGACCACTACCACTATCGTGACTAGGATTTATAATTTTAGGGCCCGGATTCAATGTCCAATCGTTTTTTTGGGAATGATCTGAGGTTTTAAATTGCATCGTGTAACGGATACGAAACACTTATCTTATAGTTTTCCGTTGCGGGTTTTTTTTTTTAGCATTTTTCTTCGGATGCATATTTTCGCATTACAAACGGCTTAACTACTGAATTTAACTAATCTCTGTTCCGTAGTTTATAGATCATTGCCGCCGCATTGGGTCGAATTTTTTTTGTGAATTATAAAATATGTATCCAATAAAATTAACGTCACAATTCATTATTTATGGGCATCATAATTACATATGAGCTGTTATTAAAAGCATTTTTGAACGGTGTTATTGGATATTTAAATCCGGACCCTAGTTATAAAATATATTTTGTGATTGCGTTGAAAATTTTTTTCCCGTCTGTTTGTTATGCGAACAGTTGTGGAAAAGGCATATTTGGCATTATGTTGTACCGAAGAGCCCAATGTAGTTGTTTTTTTTTTTTTTTTACTAAGTCATCGATCTGCCGCAGATTTTCAAAGATACCCTCGAGTAAATCTAATATTACGGTTTAAATATTTATTTATTTTTCAATCATATTAAATTTGGACTGTTTATCTATCACCCAAGAACAAATACATTGCTACATTATGATTGGTTTATAATGGTTTTAGAGACAATTGTCCGTTATTTCACTTTTACACTATATACTATCTTCTATACATATACAATATATGAATGGAATCCCAACACTTTGTAAAAGTACAAGTCAATATGGAAAATAAATAGTCATAAAATGGAATGATCTTGGGAATTAATGAAACAAATAACATTTAAATTTAAGATAATCGTAAGATTTATAAGATTATAAATATTTTTTATATTTTGACCTCAACCAGTTTTCTGCTTAAAATTTTAAATTATTGCCATTGTTACATGTATAATTAATTTTTCTTGTATTTTAAGTTGTATATTTCGATAATTTTGAGCGATAGAATTCACGTAGGTATATTTTGTTGATCATCATGTATCAAATTAACATTTCTAGTTCAAATCACGTTGACGGTCAGTCAATAACATGGTAAATTACAAAGACTGACTTCAAATTATAACTTTTTTCATTAATGCTATAGCAGTATTTTTTAGTACTTTAATCTTTATTTACATCCAACAAAATTAAGAAAGTATTACTAAAGCAGTATTATACTTCGAAATCAGGAGAGTTTCTAAAAGAGCCTTGGGTAATATTATGATCGTATGGATAATAATAAGGATCGGCATCAGAACCGTCAATAGTTGAAACATCAAAATCATAATTTTCTTCTAAATATTCTTTAACGATTTTTACGAATTCATACTGTTTAACGCAGAATATAATGCTTTTGTGACGAACACGAACATACTAATCTTATAAATAATATTTCGAGTGTAAGTAATTGTATTATGACCGTGTTGTATTTATCAAAAAAATGGAAAATACACGTGATGGTTAAAAATATAATAGTTCGATAGTAAACTATCGAAAAATAGAGTGCTCATGGATCTCATTAGATGTATGGGCTCAGAACAACTTCCTCTTTCATTAGAAACCATTGTAAATTTTACTGCGATAACAGTAACGGCATTTTTTGAATGGTTTTTATATTACTGCTATAGCAGTAATGTTAACAACTGTCCATCAACATGATATTATATATTTTAAGCTTATTTATTATTATTATTTTAAGCTAATAATCGTATTTATTAATTAGTTTTCATCATAATTACGAAATAATTTACAAATTTAAATTTAACGTATAAAATACGTTACAAAAGAAATTATCATTATTTCATTTTTATTTTCAAAATTTAGAAATTTCCAATAGAAATAACAATATTATTTTGCTAATACGTTTATTTTATGGGAATAAAATAATGCCTTTGAAAAAAATCCAAACAATACCGAAATGTATACATCTACGTCCTTTTGAAAACTGATGACTAATACACGACAGTATTGAATATATCATGAAAAATTGTTTTTGCAAACATTTATTATACCTATTGTCTACGTGGGTATGTGCATTTAACCTTTATAATGCCACGATTACACCTATCAAATCTAAAATCTATAACTTACATGTTAAGATTTGTGACTCATGTATAAACAGCAATGTGTTGATTCCTTAGGTACAAGTTCTAACTGCAGCAGTGATGTACCTAGGTCAGGGTTATATTCGATGTTTTAAATAATTTTCAAAATTTTAAACTAACAATATGTATTAAACTCACACTGATGATAAAACTAATAAATATATTTGGATTATAAATGTATGTGTTTTAACTATGTATTATTTTGTTACATGTATACAAAAATGATATGTACTTAACGATTAATGATATTGTTGAAAAAATTGATCGATTTTGTATGCTTTATGTAGTATTAAAAACCTACGTGAAACGAGTATGTACTACTTAATTAATATAGTTGCGTGACCATTAATATTTAGGATTATGAAAATTATTGATTTATTTCATCAGTGCCTATACCTACTGTTAAAATAATATTTTGGGCCCGTAGTATACATATATTTCGATTTATTATAAAAACTGAAAAATGTATAACGATACGTTCTAACAAATCTAGTATATGTTGGTGAAATTAGGATAATTTTAATACTTTTCTCGTACGAACGAAATATAAAATATGATTGTGTATACATTGTGATGTAGGTACGCAACATTTTAAAACAAATATTTATCGTTAGTTGTTATTATTCTGATCCGATTTTAATTAAAACGATTGGTTTTTATTTTTTTATTCATACATTTGGTAGGTGATATTTTAACATTAAACTCCATCTATGTATACATTTATAATATATTTATGTATATTATATAAGCAAGCACTTAAGAAGTAGTATGTGTACGCGTATGTTACGAAACGAAAACTTATTACAATCATATATTTAGAATTTGTAACAAATATTGGTCGGACAAGTACAGTACCACAATATTATACTAATTTTTTTTTTTCTTTACGAAGAACATTTGTTTCGCTGGTACGTTTGCGTCTTATATTTCTCCGTGCTCTTAACTAAAATAATTTTACTTCACACACACACACACACAAGTACGCCTATATGGCTACGCGTGTAATTTTTAGTGAAGCCTTTGCTTATTTTAAGTACATTGTAGACGCGTAATGTAATGTTTACGAGGGCTTCATATAATAAACATATGATTATACAATTAATATTATCATATATTGTACTATTACACGTTGGAATGAATGAAATGAAAGGAAGGTAGTAATGCATTTCTTAAATTATAATCAATAGCAGTTAGAAACATTAAACGCGTGTGTCTATACGATATTATAGCTAATATACTTATGTACGCAATTATATGTTATCTATACGGTCACAGGATAAGTTTGTAGAGTAGCTAAGGTAACAGTTCAAGAATTAAGGAATATGAAAATAATTCAACTTAGGTGATTTCTCCCATTGTTCGACTTAAACGTTGCAAAATTATATTTACTTTAAAACATCATTAGCTCTCAAATTAATATTTAAGAGCTAATGATGTTTTTGAGTAAATTAGTAAATTGTACATTTTTTGAGGTTTGATTTTTGGAGACTCGGCTTTATACAATACCTTAATCCATTATTCAAATATTGGGATATTAAATTACATTTGTACAGGATTAAAAACCATATATCACCTATGGTTATAATTTTAACGATTTTTAAACCATTATTAAGTAAAATATTTAGGCTTATTTACATTTTGTACTAACGAGTCATATTGAATAAATTGATAAATAAACTGGTTTCATAAGAGACAAACATCACATCCTATATCGTAAAAATCGGAATAAACAGCAATAAGCAAACATTATTCATAAAAATTATTTCCGCTGTTATCTAATCTATATTGTCCTACGGAAGTTTAAGCGGTCTGATTCTTAATAAATTAGTAGTACGTATTATATATACGTAGGTAACAATAGAAACCAATAAATATCTATAGGTCGAAAATCAGTTTATGATATCAATCAGATTTACAGTACTTATTATGTTATATATGAAATACTATATAAATATGTAAATATGAGTTTATTAAAATTTATTTTGATAAAATTAGAGCTGTACAAAATGTTGAAAAGTATACACGGCGCAACTTATAACAATAATCACATGTTTAGGCCTTCATTTGATTATGATTAACTATATTATATATATATTATATATTATATATTATTTATTGAATTATTTTCGTGCAAATGGTGTGTGATCGTTTTTTCATAATAAAAATGATCATTAATTTTTGTCTTACCATGAAAACAAAAATTCGGTTTCGTAGAAACCGGTATACTGTAAGTATTACAATATTTTTATAACTTTTGATTAGTTTTTCGTTAACCAAAACAAGTACATCAAGTACATTTATTATATGACTTATAAAACAGAATTTTTCTATAAATTTCAAGATATTAATGATTTTTCAAGCCACTCATTTCCAGCAGTAATAATACCTTGAAAGTGCAATTATGTGAAAATGATACAATATTTTATAAAATATTTTAACCTTTAAATGATTTTTTAAAAACTTGTAAAAATAATGCTCACAATACGTGGCATGATCAATGTATATAATTTCCATGTTGGCAGTTAATAAGATAATGTGGTGAAATATTTAGTTCAAATGACTTATTAACAATAATATAGTTACACAACGTTTGAAAAATCTATGTAAATCTACGTAATTGAAATATTGCTTACTTATGTATAAATATATCGATTTATGATATCAATTATTATTAATATAGCTAAACAATATGATACGCGATTTATACAGATAATAATGTACTAAAAACATATTCAAATAATATTTTATTTTTTTTTTTAATTTACGTAAATAAATATCATATTTTTTACTTCTTTTTTTATGTTTCTCATTTCACTAAAAGTAATTTGATTACACATACGTATATGTTATACTACATTAATAATTAATACCCATTAAATTGTACTCATTGTTGTATTATATCTGATACAATAATAAAGTAATAATAGTAATAAAAAATAACTAGCTTAAAATTGTTCTTATTAAAAACATAAGAGAATAATTTTAATTATTAGGCTGTAAAAAAAAACCTCAAGTTCGATCATACATTTAGATAGCTCGATTAAAATTGTAGAAACAACAAGCCTGCTTTGAATCATGAAAATATATATAGAAAATATATATTGAAGCCTATATTTACTCGTATTTTACAAGTTTCAATTGTAATATCAAATTTAAACAAATATAAAATTATGAAATCGAATGACGATGGTCATATGACATTATTGTTTTTAATTTTTTTATCGGTTAAGAACCCAATAAAAAAATGTATTTTATATTTTTCGGTTTTTAAGTCGTTTTGTAAATCATGTTAACGTATTTTCATCTCATTTTAAACGCATATGACTGCATTAATTCGGAAAATCTTACGTCAAAATAAACATTAATTGTTAACGGATTTCACTTTTTAAGGCATCATCATCATCATAGTCTAAACTCTGGTTATTCTAGACGATGGGCTTTTCTATTAGTAATTGGTAAAAATATACTTTTAATGTAAATATAGGTACATAGTTAGCAGCATGATTTATTAAAATTTAATGAATGTGGTAGTAATACAACCAAATATATTGAGTTATTTGATGCTTAAACATTTAAAGTAAAAAATAAAAGACTAGGAATTTGTTTTGTTGTTGCCAAAATTTTTTATTATTATACCTTTGTACCACTGCTTTGATTTGAATAAAAACTATAGAATGAAAACTATCAAGTAAATGGTTTTTGTTGCGATTGTTTTATTAAATATGTTTCCATGATGTTTTTATATTTATTCATCATTGATATCATGTAACTAATTGCACTCATTCTTTTATTAAAAAAAAACTTAATCAAAGTGATAATTATGATATTATACTATTTCACCGTAAGCGTGCGTAGGTCTTCTTGGCAGGAGAGGCAATATCCTAGCTAAGGATACCCAGCCTTCAAACCTTTCCCCTCGATTTTCTCCTAGCTAAGACCTTGATGTGAAGCAACGATATTTTAAATAAATCCTCACCCAAAATCAAATATATGGTTCTATACGGTTAAGAGTTAGGGTGAACATAAAATTACTTAAAGAGTTTTCAATAAGTCATATTCACTACAGATACTACATGTAGTCATACTGATGTCTGTCAATGCTTTGCTACTGATACATACAATCAAAATTGTTTAACAAAAACATTATAAACACTGAAAAACAGCAAATACAAGAAAATTTTTCATATTCGATATCAATGTATTTAAATTTAAATTATGAATATGATCCATTT
The DNA here is from genome assembly GCA_034509805.1 of Sipha maydis. Taxonomy (NCBI): domain Eukaryota; kingdom Metazoa; phylum Arthropoda; class Insecta; order Hemiptera; family Aphididae; genus Sipha; species Sipha maydis. The sequence goes on from JASXSY010001721.1 coordinate 59,381, forward strand.
TTATTCTTTTTGTTAGTAAATTTTTAAGTATAAAAAAAAAAAATCAGAAAAATAAAATTGTCAAAGCATAGATAATTTAGTGACGAATTCAAATCTGCTTTCAAAATTATTATCAGAACATTATATTGGGCGTAGTGATTGAAGTCGTGAGCTATGTTTTCGACCAAAAATGAATCACGCTCCAGGCCCTTTAAAGACTAAAGTATAACCTAACAGCTTCCTGTAATTCGTAGCATAGGTAGTACCGTACCGATATTCGTTGTAATATTGAATTTTAATTATAATAACCAGTGCTCGAATTGGGAAAAATTAAGTAGAGGAGCTCAATCCAACGATTTAAAAACAGCGTTCCTAGTGCAAAATTAATCAACACAGACCCGTGGGGTAAATAGTAGGGGTACGCAAAAAAAAAAAAAAATAGTAGGGGAGCTCCGTCCCCCTGTGCAGCCCCCCAATTCAAGCACTGATAATAACAATAATAATATATTTTAACTTTGAGCTTTATTTTTGATAGCTACCAATTATATGATAAGCCGATATTATCACAAGAGAAACCAGTAACCATCGGTGAAACTTGAAGCAGTCTTATCAATATAATATAATTATGGATTTTAATAGTATTTATGTTTTCAAATAGCATACCTATTTAACATATTAATATTTAAATATTATTAAGCATTTGGTAGGTATTAATGTATAATATAAGAAGCGGAAATGCTCGCAGTGGAGACAACTGCCTTTCTTGCCTCCCTGTGCGCACGCTTATGTTTTTTACGGTATATAATTGAAATTTTTAAATATTATTACATAACAAGTAAGAACTAACACGGAACAATCGATTAACCTTTACAAGCTAATAAGATAAAATAATATTCTGTTGATAAAAAATAATGAGAGAGTGACATAATGTTAGCCGAATATTTTATTTACTTTATATCGCAGTTAAATAACTTAACAAAAACCTATTAACATTTATTAGTAAATATAAAAGCATTATTGACGTTTGGTAGTAAGTTCTTGTTTGTATAGCTTAATAACTAAAATACAATAAATAATATTTTGCATACATTATAAACTCCATACTATTGGTGTTCATTTTAAGACTAAGAATATATACTTTTTAATAATTTATTAGAATTTGTTAGAATTTATTAGAATTTAAATTTGTATAAATAACAATATGAAATCAAACGCTCATAACATTTATTGGACAACTATTAATTAAAATTGTTCACTATACGTCTATTATTTAATACTAATTATGATTTAACGTATTAAAATAATATTAAAATAAAAAATTAATCCAACGTATAATAAGTCTCGAAAATATTAATTAAATCCATAAATGTTCTATATAGAATGACATGATATGAAAAAAACGGGAAACCACTGTAACCTGAATCATTTCACGTAATCCAAATTTACTTCGAATCATCTATAATGCACAATAACTAGATAACTTGAATACTAGTTATGATCTTGATTTCCAAAAAAGGTCGTGGTGCATATCTGATCATATGGTTTCAAATATTTTATCGCAGTATTTAATTATCGATTTTCAATTACGTGGTTTATAATTATGGATTACTCAACATCAATAAAATAAACCATTCTTATTTCTAAGACAACTTATAAATTTATACACGATATTTTTTTAAGTTTGTATAATGATAATTATATTGTTTAATGACAATATATTAATCAACGTTTTTTAATATAAATATTTACCTACGATTTACACTATATATGTATGTTATCCTTTATGGCCGTAGACCTCATACATACTGTTGCAATGTTAAGTTTAATTTTATTATTATTATTGATTTGTTATTTCTAGTTATTTCTGTTTTTATTGTCTGATTATTGTAGTTTATTGATAGGAATTCGTTTTTATTGAATTTACACAAAATATTATACGTGAATGTTATACCTAGATAATACTTATGTATTTATTGTCTTTGAAAAAATATATAAGCCATATCTTAAGCTATCTGGTATTAAAATATTTATGTTTAAATATAGATAATTTCTTTTTTTTATTAAAAAAATAAAAATAAATTCGTGCAACGTGCAATATTTATTAGTTTAAAAATATCAAAATAAATGTATACTACAAATAAATATAATAAATGTATACCACGGTAGTTACGTACAATTAGAACACCATCTATACTACTAGGAATGCATATCATATTTTATGATTTTTTTTTTTTCATATTCATCGTTGAAAGAGTTTAGGTCAAATTATTATAGATAAAATTATTACCAATTTCTTAATTGATTAAAAAGTAAACGAAATAATCATTTAATTTCATGCGTTGGTTTTAATAGTCGCCTTTTAACTACGACCATTATAAATCATCAGTGAAACCTCATTAGGTAAATATATTTTTAAAAACGTCACTATGCACATAGCATAACTTGAACCTGTCTAATGTGACTATATGCATAGCCTTGGCGAATCATTTTATTAAAATTATAGTAAAATTCATTGATTTTAGGTTCAGGGATAACACTATCTGACATGAAACACCTACTGATTTATTATGTTAATAGTTTCGCATAAGATTTATATGTATATATTATATATTATATTATACCGTGTTTTATTTTTTTAATTTTTCGCAAACTAAGCTACTTTTACAAAAATTTAATACTACCAAAATCTAATAATTGGTCATTTAATATAAATAATGTCAAAAAATATGATAAAATTAAAATAATTATCCAAATAAAAATACAAAAAATGCTATAAAAATTGTTGATAAAATAAGTAATAATTTAAATTATATGTATTATGTTTCGGCACTTTTTTGCTATTTATACCAGTAAAGGCAGTACTTTACACAAGTTATTTTATATCAGTTTTAAGTCAAACATCTAAAATGTAATTATGATATTTTCTGAAATGTAATATGTTTGTTGGATGCTCAGATAGTTTTTAAGAATTTAAATTATAATATTGTTTAACAAGTAGAGGCATGTTTAGAGGGGAACCGGGTGTTTAAACACCCCCACCGTAATATTTTAATGGATTTAGAAAAAACATAATGCTTAATATTTTTATTCAATTTATGTTCAATATCATAAATATTTGCCAGGATTATTTATATAATGCTTTATCGATTTATTTAGTACTATACAATTAGTTATTACCAAAATTATTATCTTGTGAAAATAATTAATTTGAAAAATGTTGCAATAAAAAAAATATTAACCCTCTCGCCGAAAAATGTCTAGCCACGTATCTGCTAACAAGTAATCGTGTTCATCATACTATTCAGTATTTACTGACAAAACAAAATAGCATGAAATAACGATAATATGAATATATTGATAAAATACTCACAGCTGAAAAATACTATATACTTGTGTACATAGTCTATGAATATTATTAAAAAAATTAAATAGACCATAAAGGTAGAAAATATTTGTGAGAACTTACACGCAGTGTCTGAAAGAAATTTTTTTTTTTTAATCGTCGATTTCGTAAAAATAAAAAAATGAACCCTGCACAGCGTAAAATTGCTGACAAATAGTTTATTAAATCAAAGTTGCATTATGGGCGTTCTATGGGTACCGGTTTAACGTTACATGTCTTTATAATGAAAATAAAGAATTAATTTTCTTGACGTTGTCCGCTCAAGCAGGCCTATTGTAATGGACGCGCTCAACTACAGGAAATGACAACATCGATGCGTGTCCAATAAATGAACGTCTCAAAAATCGTATTCTGCTGACTATATGAACATCCGCATATCCGAATGTCTATATTATTATTCACACACACACACACACTCGCATGTACGTGGACGCATACCGAAACAAAATTCAATAAACAATGCGCAAAAAAAAAAAAAAGATCTGATAAAAAAAAAATATGTTTTTATTTTAAATTTCAATACAATAAGATGGGAAAAGGATATTTTATTTCTAATGAAATGTATCGCAGTTGATTTTCAAAACCAATAAAAAAATCAATTTATTATTATTTTTTTTATAGATGGATTTTTTCTATAATGGACAATACTTGAATGTAAGTAAACAGAACATCAAGTTGTTATATCGTACGTTCTTTTTTATGGTTTATGTTAAAATTTAGCAAATTATTATCAGAGTCAGACATTTAATGCATTCAAAATCTGTGTATAACGTATTGGATATACATTGAATATTTTTGCACTAATTGACGAGTATAAACTCATGCATAATCATAAATTAAATTTATACTTTCGCTTGTACCCTAACGAAACAAAACAGAAATTATTGTAAAAAAAAAATATGTAGAAAATAACATGTGATTATATATATTTATTATATAATATAAAAAAATATAAAAAAATAAAAACCAGTAAAATACTATTGAAAAAAATGTCATTAAAAAAAACTAACATTTCAGAATCTATAGTATAAAAACATTAAAAATTGATTTATGCATATAACTATAATAATAATTTAGTAATGATAAATAAAATGTAATAATAACCGATCTATCTGAAATATCAGATCTATATATCACTTATTTCGATTTTAGAATAAAATTCATGGATATGAAAATTAGTCGAATTAACTATTGAGCTCAATATAGTATCAATTTCAAATAATTTACTAATACATGTTTTACATCTTCCCTAGAAGATAATCTTAAAGACAAAAAAAACTTTTTAATAAATAACTGGAGCAAATAATTGGTGTAAAAAATACTTTTTTTTTTTATGAAAGCAGGGATTACACGTGTAATAAAGTGTTATACTACACCACATTAACACTGTTAGGTCCATATATGGCTTCTGCAGGTATTTAGAACTAATATCTACAACACCTGGAATTAAATGTTTTTTCTATCATTATAATTTATATTTTTTATTGTGTATTCAAAATGTATTTGAATATTTTATTTCTACAATATCTGTACTAAAATTTAAAAAACCATTTTATGTACATACATTACTATGTAAAAGTATATGTATAATTTTTATAAATTGCCATTTAGATACGAGTTTATAAGATTTTAATATAAATAACTGCAGTACCAAAATTAAAAAATTAAAAAATATGTATAGCTAATTTTGTTTTTGATTTTTTACATCGTTTATCATACAATTTTCATTTTTTGTTCATTTTTATGTGAGAATATTTTAAATTCAATATTCAACAACAACGTTTTTGATATTTTAATGCCTTTTAAGGGTTAATAGCTTACTTACATCTTATATAATTTATAAATTATAAATATATAAATTTGTAATAATTACGAATAAAGAATACTTTTTTAAATAAATAAAAGACATTTTTCTGCAACGAGTTGTGAATGTTTTAAAATTATTTTAATTTTATTTCAATATTGTCAAAAAATTTTGTTTAAATTTGAGGTAATAATTTTTGAAAAATCACATTTTAAGCAAGAGTGGTCCATTTAAATATACACTGATGAATATGAAAATCAAAGTAAAATATTCAAGTCTAACATTTTAATACAGAAATACATTTGCTAGTTTGAATATAAATTAAGTTTTATTAGTTTTATTGATTTTAAGACGACATTGTTCAATATTCAAAAAGAATCTCTGGATCTGACCGATACAGTTCTAGAAAAGTGGCTTGGTGTTAGAGTTTTGAGAATAAAAAGTTTCACTGGCGTGACGAAAAGTAAAAAAACTTTGCTCTGGTTAGTATACATTTAGGGTGGTCGGTTACTTTAAAAAAAAGTTGTTATTCTTAAAGTGATACACTTTAATTGATTATCTAATGGTTGTTAACACGCACATTTTTCAGTAATTATGCTCGACATTTATTTATATTTTAAATTTTAGCAAGTGAACTGATTTTCAAGAAAATTCGATTTCTTTTAGTGAAAATGTTTTGTTTTTTGCATTTTCATTATAGAAAAAACCATAACGTAGATTTATTAACCAATCTAATGAGTTACGATATTTCGATAAAATATTTTCTGTAAATCAAATAAGTCCTGAATCGTGATTTTCCAGCATAGAGTTACGATACTTAATTTAGTGTCGAAAGAAAGATTATGCCGTATTTCTTATAGCGATCTCGGTTCTTAGAACTGTAAAAATATAAATGACCTATAGAGTTTATAAACTCATAACATTCAAATTAAAAATCAGTGTTTTCATTATTATTTCCAATATTAGTTCGATGGTAGTTTTTCCTTCGCTACATTTTCTGATTTTTATACTGCTCCAAAAGCACCACACGCAGTTTTTCGATTTCTATTAAAAATGTTGTATATACTCTTATAAGTCACGTTCAAATAGAACGAGTACAGATGTACTATTAAAAAAACCCTCTCATTGTTGTGAAACTGACGTTTACTAAAAATCACATTTTATTTTTTACGAAAATTGTATTTAAATATATGGTTATTATAACCATGTGTATATATTTATAAATACGATCGATTGTATTTTATGACAGTAGTGAATTATATTCATTGGCTTTTTTTCTTTTCACTGTCAATGATTACAACTAACATCCGTTTGGGAAAATAATGTACACCGCATTATAATGGTAAGCTACGCGTTTGTGTGCCATCGACAAATATACGAGTAAACAATGTTTGAATCGTTATTACGGTCATCTCTATGTCCTTGGATCAATATTAAATTAAATAAATAGTCTGATTCCCGCGACTATGTGATGTCGATAATAGGCTACAATGTACAATATTTATTTATTTTTTCAAATAATTGTTCCCCTTTATTAATGTTTAACCATTTTTACATATTCAATACAACGACGCCTTTCATATTATGTTCGAGATGTATTATGTTTATTATATTTTATTATATTTGAAATATTTATATTTTCATAGATGGTAAATTATTATTCGTCTCTATATGACGGCACTGTTGTCTGTCTATAGCATCCAGTGGTGATGTTTATAATGTTAACCATTCTTTCAATGATAATGGTGTCTGCCGGATTTCATGATTTAAAATCATGTAATTCTTGTGCGTTTAAATTAAGACGAGTTTCTTTTTGTTCGATCGATAAAGTATGACAATCTTTATTATCAACAGAAGCAGATTGTTTGTATTACATGTTCATGATAAATACTTAATGTCAATACAAATCGTTAATTATTTTAAAAATCCAATCATGGGGGGGGGGGGGGGGGGAATTATCATTTGGGAACAAGAATAAATTTTTGTTTCTAAATAGTCAAGTTAAATAATATTTTTCGTCGTGCATAGATTAGAACACAACAAGCGAAGTTATTAATTATTTCAAAAAGTATGACAAATAAAAAAAAAAAATTATGTATAAAATATATAAATAGGTACACTTGAAAAAAACCATAACGATTGCACGCTCGATTAAAGCTATCGTATTTTGTTAAACCGCGTTTAAAGTTTGTTCGACTACTTTAATTTGGTAGAAAACCTTTTTTTGTACATTTATAATAAACGCACTTATTGGTTCGTCGATTTGGTTTTCGTCTGCACTCATACCTATTCAAAATAAACCGACTTGTGTGTAAATTAGACTGTGAAAATAGGGGTGGAAAAAAGGGTCGTTGAGCGTGTGGGCCCGAAGCCGTACGGCAAGGTGCTGAAGCCTTGTTCGTAAATCGCGTTAAGCACACACTTTCTAGTATAATTTTTCACACACAAACACATGCGCTTGTACATGGTGTAATAGTCCTCATCAATATGCCCGTTGTCCCAAGTGCACACCCGGAAACGTTCGCGTGAGGCAATATCGGCTTTTACTGTAAGGCAATACGAAACGAAAAGTTTTTGACCCATTGCGGCGCGCGCCGAAGGAAAATATAGAACGTAGAAAAAGTAAGGGGACAATTCATAATAGAAAAATACCGTCTAGTTGTTTTTCTTATAATAAGTAGGGATAAGTCCAAATATGCAATCATGTCACCGTAATAGCTAAAGGCTTATACCTATAATACAACAGCTCGGATATAAATTCGTCTACATACACACACATATATATATATATATATTATAGATGAACGGATAAATATGAGAAAAAAGAAACTCGTGTATAGTGTGGTATAGTTTCAATTTGATGTGCGTTTAATACATTTCTACTGGAGTCAATATTACGTGATAGAAAACAATTTTTTTCAGATGTTGAATATAATTGGTATGAAATATTTTACGCGTAGGTTAAAAAAAAGACTCTTTATCACGATTAAATATTTTTTTTACTTTTTTTTAGACTAAAAATAAATAAAAATAAATTATTTTCCTTTTAAAATTCAAACACATCACTAATTAAGTCAAATAGATATTTTAATATTTAAATTATAATGATTTCAAATAAACCCTTATATTAATAATATTTATAATTATTACATGATTTTATTAACCATACTCTTTTTCGTTATATTAAGTTCAAATAATCTCACTATAAGAATAGGCAGTAGAGTTGTACATTTACACTATATAATATTTAATGTTGTTTATCTGATTTGTCTGAAACCCCTTGAGATCCATGTATACACATTAAGTTTTTTCTTTTTTTAATGAGCACATAATTTTGAAAAAATTTATTTTCGGACGAATTATTTTAATATTCGTAGTTTGTATAAATATGATAAATCATTTTTTTTTTTTTTTTTAAATTGTCTAGACTCGTGTTCGGTGCAGTTTATACTCAATTTATTTTATATAATTTTAACTGCATTGAATCATGGATATAATAAAAATAATTGAAATATTTAAAAATATCAAACATCTTTAAGACATTTTAATATAAAAATTAATCGTTACTATTCGCATGTCATATATTTCATATATTTCAGACTTAAAAATATATATATTCCACAGCTTTAAATCTTAGCATGTTTGTGTAAAATAAATTATCGTTAGCCTTATATGAAATGTTCAAACTATTAAATACAAAAGTCGCTTATTTTTATCATATTAAATATCTACAGTTATTTCATTCAGCATTATTTCGAAGTTTTAAATGAAACCAATAAATGACTACTGTTCGTATACGGACGTCTACCATCGAACTAAGAAATTAAAAATTTTAAACATTTTTATGTCAAAGTTAAACATGAATTCAAAATCCTTTTTTTTTTTCTAGCTCAAAAACGATTTTTCACAATTTAATTACTTCAGAAAACTGAAATTTTAAGATATTCAATTGCTCTTTCTTATACGTCTTATCCTATATAATTCTCTGAAGTCTCTTTATATCCCTTTTCATATTCCAAATATTTTAAACTCAAATTCAAAACAAGTTATTATTCTTATAACTTCCTTCATCCACGAGGTATTATCTGGCTTCCTCATATAAATAAAATTATATTCTAAAACTGTAATCACATATATTGTATTTTAATTATGTTTATTCATGTATTTGGTATTTTAATTTGTAATTATTGAGTTTAATAGTATCTACTAAAAGTTAAAAAAAAAAAAACAAAGAGATGTTCGAAAAAAAATTTACTATACCTAAAATATTATATCTAAAATAATCATAAATTAGAATATTCTATTCAATCAAATTATCTATAGCAAAATAATTTTACTAAAAATAATTGTTACTAAATTTATTGTTAATAAATTTCACATTTTAACTAACCTAACATTTTAGTTGAAAGTTATATCAGCACATCATATTCGATGCTGATTTCAAAAATATTTTAATTTTAACTAACTTTTATTTACACCTCAATTCGGAAAAAACTACATTAAAACATTAGCGTTTAAATATTGTAACAGTAACCATTAAATAAACGTAAACAAGTTATTACGTTTACACTACAATATATAGTGGGGGGGGGGGGGCATTAAAACGGCTGATTTTTTAAGATCAATTATAAAATAAAAAACGATTACGAATTAATTATTATTTATTATAACGAAGTACGTAACTTACCATTTATTTTTTAAAAATTATGTTCTCAAATGATGGCCATCTCTTCTCGAATACTCTCTAGTTTACTTCGTATGTTTTTCACTGCACGGTGTACACACATTTTTTGTTCTCAGTTAATTATTTCGGGTTAGGATTACTCGACAAAAAGTTGTACGGCTATAGAGATCTGCAGGTTTCAATTCTTGAATCACCTGCACCTTATACTAGTGAATGTTTAAGTAGCTATGAGAAATCCGATGTAGACTTTTACTGGCTAACTTTAACGATAACGTATGTCATCGTGCAGAACGTTTTTGACTCCATATGAGAGCAACCTTAACAGCAGCGACATTTTCAGGTATACGAATGATGTTTTTTAGTACAGACTCCTTTTATAATGCAGAATCCGTGTTTTCAAACGCGATTTTTTACCGATTTTAAATTAACTGTGTACCCTTTAATTATTCAAAATATTAATAGCCTTAAACAATGGTTTTGAATCATGGCATTTAAAATTAAAATAAAGATGACATGAACGCTGTGCGGTTACGTAAATGTCATTATTTTTGCAAGACAATTTTACAGCATAAGCACGTTGTTCACCGCTCAACTTTTCCACATTTACTGAATGACATGTTTTCTTTAAACTAACTACATTTATTGAGAATTCTCATCTTAATTTACTAACGAGAAAATTTTATTTATAAAATCGGCCATTTTGATGCCTTACTCTATACTTGAATTGCAAATGAACGTGAAATAAATCAATATTAAGAGAAAGATGTTTAAGAAAAATGTTGACTATTTATGAATACACTAAGCTTACTCAAAATAAATAAATATCTTTTTGTACTTAAATTTTTAAAATTTGTCATCATACATAATACTGATTTACGTTCAGATATTCTACGACAATATTTATGTAAATTTTATTAAATTTTATATATTATTATACATAGTTTAATTACAAAATAGTTCCAAATCTTTTCTTAGATAGTAAGTCCCTAAACTACAGTGCAATAGTGTTCGGTTATAATATCAAGAGATAATCATTTACCGGTTTTATTCTTAAAACAACTTACTGATGGAGCGCATACAAGGGTCGAAACTTGTACCTTTTACAAGTAATCGAGACGTATTTGATTGTGAGTTCTAAAATAATAAGGGTTCAATGGATCATTGTATTTAAATAACAGACTAAGTATTATGTAGGTCATCACAATAGATGTATTATAGTTGTACTACTTGTACAAATATATGGATAATACTAATCGCCACGTATTAAAAATTATTCTAAGCAAAGGTCGGAGATATATATAAATACAAATGGTATCTAGAATATTTAATTTAAAAATATGGAAATCTCAAAAGCTGAAAACGGTAAATAATTTATGAACTAAGTTATATGCTGCATGAAACTTTTGATGCATTTTTACAGTCTTTAAAAGTATTAAAATAATTGTATTTCACTTAAAGAGTGAAATTTCTTCGAAAAAATTGATTTATAAAAATGAAAAATACTTATATAAAATTTCAAAAATGGTTTGTGATAAATAGACTATAGACGCGTAATGTTGTACGTATAAACAAAATCGTAATTCAATGAGAAATAATTATTTTTCGAAAATGTATTTTTCTTTTAGAAAAATATTTTTAGCATTAACGGTTAAATAAATAATATGACATTATGAGAGGATTATAATATTATTGAATAAGAAATAACCGTATATAGGTCTACTGTCCTACGCAATTATATTGTAATTATATGAATAGTAAAAATTGTTGTGCATAACGAGGTATTAAAAATATTAATTTAATGTAATGTTACTGTACATTTTAACGATAAACTTCACCGGTATATACATACCAGTGTATTAAGATAATAATATAGGTTCTATAATAAATGTATAAAGTTAATAAAACGAATGTCTATAAGAAATCTAAAATTGTTTTGGTGTTTTTATATTTAATTTTATAATAACTTTATAAATATAATAATAATATATATATTAATATTACTGTACAATAAAAATAGGTACTATCATTGATTATAGAATCTATTCTATAATCAATGGTACTATTAATACTATATAAATTGCTGTTAACCTAAAATATTATTACTTAACTCTATATTTGCTATAGAGTGATGAAAAAAACATTTATTAAATATTCTTTAATAAAGTAATATTAATTATATCTACTAGTTATGATTCATTAATATATTTTACCTATTCCTACTCATTGATTTTTACCAATTGTAAATTTATTAAATTAGAATTATATAAAAAAAAGGTTTATCGACTCCTCCTCTGTAATGCAAAAAAAAAAAAAAAACAACTACCCGTGTACATACGTGCGCACTATATGTGATAATGACCATATGGCCCCCTTCCATCAACTGTTGATAACATTTTTTTGGGAAACGAACGCTAAATAGTTAACTTATTGTTGCTGTTACGGAGAAAAAAAAACATGGCAATGGCAATGCACATGATACGAAATATATTAAACATCACTTACTTTGAATCCACTCGATGTCCTCTTAGATTTGCGGTTTCAAGTTGTCATTGAAATAACATTGTAATGTATACGTTCAATATTGCACTTGCACAGTATTTTACTCATTGTACATTATAGAAGCGAGTGCAAACTTTCGTGATGTTTCATAACAGTAGCTCAATTCGTTTTTTTTTAATTTTTTTTTATTTTTTTTTATACATAATCAGAAGTTATGTGCTAAAATAATAAATAAGCGCATATAGAATATTTTGGCAGATAAGGCATAGCGCGCAGTGGGATAACTATGTAACATCTAATTACTACTCAGAGTGCAATAAAGGTCGGGCACGTGCAACGTGCATATTTCAATGACGTAATTGATAATAGTTTTCTTGATAATTTATATTTTTCGGAAGTGAAGTCCGTTTTGAAAATTGTTTCTTTGCCGTTAAGCCGAATAATTGGCGCGGACCTTATCAATCCGCCTCGTTATATAAATTCACAGTAAATTAATATAACCGTAAACAACGGACTTCACATTACCGCCTATCCTTGGCGAAAACGTAACCGTGATTCATCTGAAATCATAATTATAATATTATTGCTTCTTACGGCATAGCGCTTCAAGCCGTACACGACATTGCGTGTACACCCGTACGCGCTTATTACAGGTTTACAACAGTGTTGAGCTAAAGTTACCGTACATAACATTTACAGTTGATTTTTTATAATAACGTACTCGCATTCAAGTGCGTCTTACATCCCGTGTCGTTTTTCTTTCGCGCAATTTGTCTATCGCTATTGATATTATTTTTCCGTGAGTACGGACTGCAGGACATAGTCGCATATGTTCAAAATCGTGTTCGCCAGTATAGTATATTTGTGTTATATTATTCCACTCACGTCAATTTGTGTTATTTTTCATTTAATGTTCTATCGCCGATAGTTTTAATTGAAATCGAATTTAGTCGAGAATGATATAGGTAATAGGTTAATGACTCATTTTTCAACAGATAAGAAAGCTAGAGCAAAAAGGTCTCGAGATCATGATTTTTCATGATAAGCTAAATGCTAGTTGTAAAGATCCTTTAAGCTCAATGTAAGATTGAAGAAATTACATGTATTTACAAATATAATAATTATACTCCACATAAGGTGTACGCAATCTACAATTTTTATTTTCTTAAATTACATCGAACATATTATCTAAATGCAATTGGGTACAGGCTATTAGTATGTACAACATCATTCTATTTGTGAACTATTATTACATTCAAAATTACAAGCACAATGGCAATTTCTAAATAATTGTTATAATATTATTAATAGTCATATAAGTTATAATTTTCATATTAAAGGTTTTAAAAACGAATAAAAACTTCTGTTTTTGAACTGTCTAATCATAATTCTTCTCAAGAATTTAAAGTTGAAATACGTTTTAAAATGTAAACTGAGAAAATATTTCGTAATATGAGTATCTCTTGTAGGATTTAAAATATTTCAAAACAAAATTATTTCTATCTACTAGGCAGTTAATAACTTAATTGAAAATTTCTAAAATTTAAGACTATCAATATTTATATGAAACCCTAAAATCTCAAAATAATACAATTATCCGATCAACATTCGTAACCTCTCACGGAACTCGGTAAAATAAAACTTTTTTAGCGCTAATGAGTCTGTGAATTAGTTTGGTTATGGGATGTCAAATTGGTTGCATATGTACGCGCTCAACACTAACGCACGAACGTGTACATATTTATTGTACATTATTTTTTTGAATTACGTGTAATTATCTACAAATATAAATATATGTTTATAAGTATTGGTATTATATTATCAGAGTAGTTTAAATTTAATAAACGAGCAAAACGGACGTTATTTTTTTTAAATGCTTTAATAGGTACGCTTAGAGTGAACTTTGTGTATTATTTATTATTCTGTGAAATTGCAACGGGAATCTCCGGTATAAACTTTATGCAATAGCGTGTGGTTAAAATTTTATTGCAATTATGGTCGTTTATCATCATGCATTTTATCATAGATCGTAACCCCCTACTCACCATCAATGTTGAACTGTTACAACAACAATTTTTTACATTAAAGTTTCTGTAGTTAAATGATTTGTTATGTTAAAATGTATTTATTACAATTTATAACAGTAACGAACGGTTGATAAATTTTGAAACGTGATAACACGTCACCTACAGTAGTTAGGGAATCGAAAAACATAATCGATAGCGCTATAAAACACAATAGAAATATTGAGGTGAGTTTCAAAGACTCGAGAGGCGTTGATTCTCCGAAATAAATTCATTATGGATTTCGAACCGCTTCGCTCGAGTCTCTTCCAGGAACAGTCAATGTGGTCCCCGGCCAAAGGGTTTCCCTGCTCTTCTCCCGCCCGCCATACGGTTTTATCTCATCTCGGTTAGTATCAGTTCTTCGAATCGGCACGCGGTCGGCGCCGCGGCGCACAGGAGTTTTTTTTCTCCCCCGCCGTCACCGGGAACGCGAGCGTTTCATTTCACACACATATCGTGTGAACAATAATAATAAAATTAAAAATAATAATAATAATAATAATAATAATAATAATAATTGATAAAAAGCTGTGTCGGTGGCTAATTCGAAAACACCGGACGCGGAGGGTAGGGTGGTGGGGGTGGGGGCAGGGTCGGGAGAGAAAAAAACCAACGGGAAAAAAAAAAAAAATTGGCTGCAACAATTAAAGATAATAATAACAATATATTGTAGAAATTCGAGAAGAGAGAAGTGAACGTTTACCCACGGCCCGCTACAACGCAGTTCTGCCCACGGGCGCGTTACGTGAAATCAGCAAGCAGTGTTGTTTTCCATCCCGCACCGGCCGGGGCACGCACACGCGCGATACGCAACGTCGTGTTGTTATGACATTGTACCGTGTTGACGCATGGCGTTGTGTCGCAGACGGTCTTTTGCCGGGCGCGTGAACTAAAACGTCAGCGGTCCCGAGACAGCGTGTGTGCGCCTCTGTGCACGTCTTTGTCGCCGTACGGTCCCGCGGCCGCCTTGGCGCACGGAAAAATGTCTTGACTCCGCACATTTCCCCGTAGCTCTATGTGTACAAACGTTTCTCTCTCTCTTTCTCTCTCTTTCTTTCTCTCTCACTCTTTCTCTCGCTCTCGAAATTCACGTTACGTGCGCGCGCAATTATTGTACTTTTTTTATTTTTTTCCCCCTTCGTCCAACCGGTTCGTCTTTCCGGAGATAAAATATTGTACGCACACGATTGTCGCACCGCGTTTATCATCATCTCGTCGCAGCAATAGCACGCGCATATCGCGCCCCAGCTTGTCGGGACCTTCTGAATCCCACGCGCACCCACCACGCCGGAACGCGCTGTTCCCGAGTTCTAAGTGGATCACACACTAGGCGATTCGGACGCTCGCGTTCGCGTTTTCAAAAACGCCGCGATTTAAAATGAACCAATGAAATGAAAATCACAAATGATGATTGAACTCGTAGTATATGAAATAAACGCGACGTTTCGGCGATTAAAACGCCCAATGTGAATAATAACATTGGAAATGACTTGTTTAATTTTAGAGCGTTCGCGCGATTAATCGCGACGTTCGAAACGCGTGGAGACGCGCGTTCGAATCGCCTAGTGTGTAATCCACTCTAATCACATCCTCGTGGTGTCGCTACCGACGCGGTCGGTACACGTTTGCGGTCACGACCGTTTTGGTCGCACTTGCGGTCACTCGTTTTACACTGATACGAACTAACATAATGTTTGTACTCGGATGAACAAACATTTTACCTTCACGTATCAACGTTGTACATGCAAATGTTATAGGATGAAGTTCCCTGGTCGCGGACGGGTTTCAGTCCAGGCAACTTAAATCGGGCACGTGAAGTTCTCGTACAATTAATTTTATCGTTTATGCGACTTTTTCGAGCGATTTGTACTCGATATCGGCGATTGAAATAACTGCGTTCCGTCGAAACCATATTTATCGGCATTTGCAATTCGTGTAAACCTGATGTAAGTAGTAATTGATGTAAAAAAAAAAAAAAAAAACAATTTAATACGGCGAGAAGAATAATTTTATTTGGAATAATTATTATCAAGTACACCATCTCAAGTTTTTCGTCAATAAACGGGACCCCTTTACTTCACAAAGGTTATGACTATGTGACTCATATTCCTAAATACACTTCCGCTAGGAAAACATTAAATAGGATAAAAAAAAACACTTGGTAGTGCTTTAGATCCGAACTCAAAAGAAGAAATGATAAAAATAATAGTTTTACGTGATAATATTTCTCAATTTGGAAACAAATACAAGTTTAAATTATTAGACAATAGTGTTGAGAACAGAATTATCGCTTTTTAAAAGTAATACTAGAAGTTAAGTTGCATCTCATTATACAAATTTATTTTTTTATGACACTTTTAAAAGTTGTTGTAAACTATTTCAATACACATAATACGTATAAATATTGGAAGCACGTCGAGTGAAACTAAAGGTAATTTTTGTATAACTTCCAAATAAGACCACAAGAGTTTATACAAAATTATTTAAATTTATGAAAGTGCATAATTCGAATTTCAAGCCGTCCATATTTTTATGGATCACGAAGTAACAACTATTCAAACAATTAAAGATGTTTTTCCTGACCTAAGCGTAGCTAGTACCTAAGCGGTTGCAGTTATCACTATGACTTATATCAATCACTATAGCGAAAAGAGCAGAATATAAGACTAGTAAACGAGTATAGGGATAATGATGACATTTGATTTAATATTAGAGTAATGAGACTTTAGCTCTTATTTCTTTTAAGGTATGTTTACACTCGTGCGCTTTTTCTTGCGTTAGACGCATGCATCATAGCGCACCGTGAGTTGAACGAAAAAGCTTGTAAGCAATAGCGCATGCCCTTTTGAGTTGAACAGCGGCATTTTAGTGACGCACGCTTTGACACAAGGTCTCCCGCGTTCATTGGGAATCCGTTCAACACGCCGTGCGTTTTGTATTGTATATTAATGTATTAGTATCTATCTATATGTTATCGGCAATATGTATAATCCGGTATTTTGCAAAATGCCTAGGTATTATGTAAAATGCCAAAAATCACTCGGCAATATATATAATACGAGCTTTGCCTAGGCATTATGTACAATGCCAAACATCAATTAGGAAATATGATAAAAATAAAAAAAAATTGGGTACCACCTATTACCTACGATTTTACTTATCGTTTATCGTAAATGCGCGTGCTGTGTGTGCACGATTTAATGAAATTATGATTAAGATTATTATCCTACTATAATAATAATTCTGAGGCACAGTAAAAATGGTAAAAACTAAGGTATAGCCAATCTTAAAGTAGTGTAGAAAGAGCGAATGTTGAGAATATATTGACAATATGGATGCAAGATGAAGAAACCTAACACTGAAACCAAGGACTTCGATTCATCCAGCTAATGAAAAACAAAGCATATCATTCTGGCATTAAAATGTCTCCGTATGAAGCTTTATTTGGCTGCAAAATAAAAATTGGTCTAAACACTTCAAATTTACCAAACGATGTAATAAGTACGATATAACATGAAGAACAGTTAACTGAATTAATCACAGAACAATCCCAAGAAATTAATTCAAATGTAGAAAATGAAATAGATACAGAGCAAGTAGTAATAATAATGGTACCCATAATTATAACAATAATAATAATAATAGTAATATCAATAATAATAATAATAATAATAATAATAATAAATATATAATAACATTAAATAATTTGTTTTTTACATTGCCTAAAAAAGAATTGGAATTTTACATAATGCCTAGGTATTTTATACAATACCTAGGTTATATGTAAAATAATATTGAAAATCCTATGTTTTATTTACATTGCCTAAAACCGATTGGCAATATGTATAATACCTAGTCATTTTGCAAAATACCTGAATTATCCATATTGCCGGTAACATATACACTGATATTATTTTATATTTCGTGTGTATTTGTTAAAAATGACTGACACCGAAGACCAAAATCAAACAACACGATTCATTGACCTTAAACATAATTTAATTGTATGAATACATTTACTTACCTTTATATAATTTTGTAAAGCATTTATTATAGCTTTCAAAACCGTGGGCAACATAGTCGATAAAAATGTTTTGGAGACTTTAAAAAGGTACATTAAAGACGAAAACGAATCTCCTGTAGTCAAATATCTTAGAGTTATTAATAACTTAATTTTAGCTGGAACAGCCTCTCTAAAACGAGTGTTTAGTTTTACTATTTGCGGTTCAATTATTTTTAATATTGAGTAAAAATTGGCTCTAGACATTCGCGTAAAATCTTTAAATAAAATATCTTCGTCTAATTGCAAATCATCTATAATTCTGAAATTTCTTTTGTTTAAATAATTTTTAACCCCCAATGAGCGCTTTTCCCTACGTTTTTTATTTGCACTCGCAATAATTAAATGAGCCGCACTGACACCGAGAAGTAGATTTGAATCTGACATGATTTTTATTAAAATGCAAGAAGGCGACTGCTTTGACATCGATGGTGTGAACAGCAAAAATTATGCGTCTGAAGCATTCAATAAAATCATGCGCTTGGTGAAAGTGGAATTGAATGTTGAAATGCAAGTTGAATTGAAAATTGAAGCGGAAAGCGCACAAGTGTAAACATACCTTTACAGATATTGACGAAGGTTGACTAATCATTATGAAAAATAATCCCAATAAAGAAAAACTACCTACAAATAGTTTATGACTATTATATATCTAATATCGAAGTTAAATAGTAATTAATATAGCACGTTGACCACGACTTGAAACAACCATCGTTGGTAAAAATAGAAAATATCGATATATTCCAATTTGTGATGTCAATAAATGACCACGATAAATAATGAATTGAACATTTTTGAATATATGTAATTTAAATTTAAGTTTTGCTATTATGTATGATCGCTTATTTTAAAATTCGCTATTTTTATTTACGCTATTATTAGTTCGCGATTTTTACATTTGCGGTTAATCGGTTCGCTATTTTAGCCTAGACCCGTTAAATAGACCTTGGCCAACTTTTTCAACTCTGTAAGATCGCCTAAAAATAGAAACTTTACACGTCGATCTATTGTTTGAATGGATTTTTTGAATAAGGGTATATAGGACGAATAAAATGGAAAAAATGTACATACAACTTGGAAATAGAATAAAAAAACTCTTTGAATCGTACGAGATTTGAAATGACTTAAGTAAATGTGTTAAAATTCTAGCATATGTCCAAAAAATGCAATGAATGTCTGAAAATATAATATTAAATGAATAAACAATTATATTACTAGATAAAGTCCCGGATTAAGTGTATGTAGGTACCTGTATAATTGCATGATAAACTTCAATAATTTCGGGAAACCAAAAAAACAACTTTTAAACGCGTCAGTCGATATTAGATTAAAATTTACTGCCACTTCTGAGCCTGTTAAAATTTGAAGGAAAGTTTAAGATTGCTAAAGTATATAATTTTACATATTTAAAAAGCTAGTGACCACAAATGCGACCAAAAAGGTTATGACTGAAAAAATGTGCTGATCGCATCGGTGCCGCAATCATCCTCGTGTCTTGTGTACCGCTGACCCACTCGTAATTCGCAGTGACTTTTAACAGCCGAATTTTCACAGCGAAAAATGTTTGGTTAGTAATGCGCAGACAAATGATTTGGTCTATCGTACGGGAAAAGTGCATTATAGATTCTCTATCCACAAGCCTGAACCATAATGTGTTTTACAAATGCATTTTATGTGATGTGATAAAGAAAACCAAATTAAGTTCACCGGATTAAATTGTATCGGCCCATATCCTGTAAACGCGGGCACTCGACCCTCTATCCATCCACGCACAGTGCGTGATATAGTGTCTTCACATTTCTAATCGACCGCCATTGTTTTCGTAAATTCGTAAATTGATTTTCGACTTTTTCGATTTCGAATTTTGTTTTCCGTAACACTTCGTTTGTAAGTCCGGTGACAAAAACGCTGTATCAACGACACGTCGTTCCATCACTGCACGCCGAACGGACCGTCGACACCAAGTGCCCGCAACACAGTTATTATCTCGTTCGTCTTCCGACTTGCAGTACAAACGGGCGGCATTGTACAACCATCGCGATGCAAAATAATAACTAACTATTCAGTGCACCGTTGCACGACAAGTATACGTAAGACCGTCCGCACGTACCGTGTTTTTGTATCCTTGTCCCGTTGTCCGCCGGGAAATCTCCGGGACATTAAAATGCCCCGTTTTCAAAAAGTCGTAAAAGAATAACGATGGTGGTCAATCTTTCAATTTTGTCGACGAATTATTGTTTTAATTATATTTAACCAGTGCGTGTGCATGCAACGCGTGTACATACACTTTATTGCTGCACGGTGGACGGTGACGACGGCGAATGGCAGAAGCTGTTCGTGGTGTACCGGGACGGATAACTGCACTAATAAAATATACAATATAATGTATAAACACCGCAATATCAGCGCAAATATTGAATTATTTTTCATAGTTCATTATTTCAGGGTTGCAGTAATCGTTGACTGTTTTCTTCGCGTAGACTATTTTCTTGTGTGTACATAAAAGTTATTTATAATGAAAACGAGTCACTTATTATCAACTGTGATTAATTAATTCAATTTATTTTGTTTTTTAAAACCACAATAGTACTTCATTTTGTTAATTAACATTAAATATATCTAATAAAAAAAAAAAATCATTTGTAATAAATATTACGAAGACATTTATTTTCTTATCCCGTTTCGACTAGAAAATAATATTTGGTCACGTATTTGGTATACGTAATACAAGACGACTGACGATGTATTTTCGGAGTGACGTTATCGTAACTTATTTTCAATGTTTCACCGAGTTATTTCAACACCTATTTGCCAGCGTCGAGGAGCGCAAAACGAACTAGATCTGAATATTCAACGGTAACTATTGTTACACGTGTTCGAAAACATTTTCTAGTAACTAATTAATATTGTTTTATTTCTGTATAACTAAATGGACAGAATGAACACTGTACGCGATTCCAAACACAACAGTTTTCATGTAAATCGACGATGTTATCTAGTAGATTATTCTTATCGTATAACTTTCTCAGAACATTTTCTTGAGAAAGGTACGTATTTACGTACCTTTGCGAAAACTCGACGTGGTAAATAATTGCCGTTATAAATATACTATGAATAATAGCTATTTTTAACTTCGAATTGATAGTATAACATAATATAATACACGTATTAATAAAATACAATGCGTGTCAAGGCGCAAGTGTCGATTTGGTGACAAAAGGATTTTATTTTGTTTATTTATTCTTCTTATAGATGTTGTAAATCATACTGGTTATTGCTTCTCTTTCTAACTATGAACGAAATAATTAATTTATTGTTGCACTAATCCAGTCGCAGAGATTTGTCATCCAAGATATCCTTCGTCTACCAACACTTCTCATGTACGATAATATACATATTTATTTTACAAACCGTTATAAGTAGGCTTGTCATTTGTCCCGGTTTAAAAGTCATGTCTCGGTGTCTCGGTCGATCAATCAGTTCGTCCCGATTAAATATATAGATCCCTGTTAATAGAAGCTGAGAGAAAATAACATTTAATATTGTATTATTTAATAATAAGACATAGAATAATATTGTACATTATGCCATTATATTATGGTTATTTAATCAACATAGTTATATACTATAGTTATGTATTTTTATATAAGCTAATAAATATTTAAATTACAAAAGGATATACTTATTTTTGATTCTCTATAAACGTTACAAAAAAAGGGGGGTCATTTAATATGATGTTTTGGTTTAGAGATTTCGAAACCTAGCAAACCTAATTATAAGCTAATTAATTTAAAGATAATTTAATAAAATATTATTCTGGCACTATTAATAGTTAATAATATATAGTGGAAAATGTGAGAGATGATAGATTAAAATGGTTTGGGCATACTATGAGACGAGAGGAAACAATAGCAGTACGAGTGGTTATGAAAATGAACGTTGAAGGAAAAGAGGTGGAGGAAGACCAATAAAGAGATTGTTGGATACTATTGAGAATGATATAAGGGCTGTTGGTGTGTGCGTAGGGGTTGTGGAAAATCGAGACATGTGAAGGTTTAGGACAAGGGTGGCTGACCCCAAATAGTTGGGAGAAAGGTGAAGGAGAAGAATTATTCTAACACTATTCTTTTTACAGATGTATTTCATATACGCATTTAATTTTAATACTTGCTGTTAATTATATTTCAGTAAATATTGCTGTATAACAATTACTATTGTGCTTTAAAAATATAACGTTTTCGAGGCTTAATCACAAAATATAAAAATTTTAATATTTTAAGATATTTAATTTTTCGTTATATTATCGATAAAACGAAAGCATTTTTATCTAGGACAATAAAATAAATATTTTAGTTTTTATGAATTTCACTTATTATTTTAATTTAATAGACATAAAAAAAAAAAAAAAAAAAAAAATGCTTCTTCTGTTTCTTTTTTCTAGCGCTGAAATTATGAAGAATATAAAATTCCCATACATATACACAGAATTGTAATCGTATATTTTTGTAATTTGAGAATTTGAATTGGAATTGATCGAGGCATTAAATAATATTACAGATATTTTTTTATTTTAGTTTTTGCATTTCTATTGTCACAAGTATAATATTATATTATACACATTCAAATTATCACAAATTAATATTTTTTATTAAGACGTTAAAACATGACGTATTACTAAATTTAGCTATATTTCCAACTCTTAAATTTTAAAGATATACGTATTTCAATATCAAATTATGGTTTTATTAAATAAATACTTATTGTAGGATTATTACGATTATTATTGGATTATTATGAATATTATTATATCAAAAGTAATCGATGAAAATGTATTAAATTGTTTACTTCTACGTATTTACCAAACGTTTCTAACATAATATATTATATAAAATACAACTGTCTATTTGTAAATTTAATATTTATAAGTATAATTTAATTTAGCTAAAAATACTATACAACTAAAAAATGTTAAATTTAATATTTTTATGTCCATGTGGGTAATATACGATTTATAAAGTATATTTTTTGTCGAATTAAACGTTGAATATAACCGTACTTTAATTAGCAGGAACAGTAATAAAGCGCATTAAGTAAATTGCATTAATGATTTATGCATTTAGCCTACTATTTAGACAAGTAAATAAATATGAAATATACCGTAATAGTTATAATTTAAATAGGTTAATCAATTAAGTTTTCTAAGAATAAATAAAAATCATTTTATTAAATTATATAATCAATTAAATAATTATAGGAAAAAAAAAAAAAATGAAACCAAATGATTTAAACATTTATATGTAAAAATGATTGCAAAAATATTTATTCGTACACTTTAGTTAAAAAGATATTTTTAATAATGATTAACATATGTGTTTTTAATAATTACTTCAACATTTCTGAATATACTGCAAATGATGATAATAATATAAAATATTTATACATATACATTTATTTATATTCGGTTTGTTGACCCTTAGTGTCTTCGATGAAATAATGAACAAATCTCGAAC
Organism: Sipha maydis; assembly: GCA_034509805.1. Taxonomy (NCBI): domain Eukaryota; kingdom Metazoa; phylum Arthropoda; class Insecta; order Hemiptera; family Aphididae; genus Sipha; species Sipha maydis. The sequence continues at coordinate 83,386 of JASXSY010001721.1, forward strand.
ATTATAATCAATTTAATATAACTCAGTTATTATAGCTTAATGAACATAATAAAAAAAAATATCCGCCAAAATAAATCTTAATTAATAACTATGATTTTCGTTAAGTGCACTGATTTACGGTACATCAATAATACGGTTTTAATTGATTTTAATGTATACACTAAACATTATAGCATATAGATATACTTAATGTTTCATCGGAGTTTTTTCAGTTGATCCTTATCTAATACCATCAGTAAAACGCGTACCAATAACTTCATTCCACACACACACACCTATTAAAGTTAAACAACATAAACTAATTTTACGTTCGACACATTATTTAAAAAGTTCAATAACATCAAAATCGTTATTAAGCGGTAGTTGGTACTTGTATCCTTCTTTGGGAACTAAGTGTAAGGATAATTGTTCAACACGAAAACCTTATCAGCTTCTACGGGTCGCTAAATGCAGCACATCATAACAGTATATCAACCTACTCTACTAAACGATCGAAAAAAAAAACGCATACGCGCATACGTTTCCCTTTAAACATTTTAAACTTTGCCGACTGAAACCGATGTTATTATAGACAGGAACCGTTTGAGTTAATCGTTACCGGTTCCGGTGTCAGTCCTCAGAAAATAAAATAACTGTTTCGGTTCCAGATAATTTCGACACCGGTTCCTGCTATCGGTAGAATATAAAATTATTTCTTATCTAGTGACGGACGAAGTGCATTATAATTATAATATTATAGTAATATAATACTAAATATATGTACTGTAGCTAACGAAAGTTTATTTAACAGTAAATTTCTATCAAACAACGTAACCCCATATGGAATGTAACAACACAGTGGTTCTATCGTGAAGTAGAAAATTACAGTCACCAAGATATTATTTTCGATTAACGGAACGTGGTCGCTTACGCATCGTTTGCCATAATAATACGCGGTCAGTGTGTCTATTTTATTATCGCCATCGCTCTGTTTCAAAGATAATGCAATATTGATTTCAATTATGGTGTGTGTGTGTGTGTACTGGTAAAGACGTTTCCAAATAATACCATTTTGAGATAAACATGCATTGTACATTTATCACGAGTAAAAAAAAAATATAATCACAAATAATGTATATTAGCCGTGCAATAAACACTTCAATAGCATAACATTTTTAAATAGGTACCAGTGCAGAGTGTAGATTTTGTATAGTTCCGGATATAAATATTACGATAATGGATCCCTGATTAACAAAGTAGTAATAACTGACAAGTGATGAAACCATTTCATTATTTCGGAACCTTCTAAGAACCTTGATAGTTCAAAACTTCCGGTACTAAACTGATCGACATACAGGTTTCGGTTGCGGTCATGTTCCTGAACAATATATTGAAACCTATTGGTCTGAAATATGGACTATTTAAACTGTATCACCTCCAGGGATCCGTGCACGTTTTTCTATGCGCAAAAGGTTTTGGACAGTGAGAAAGGGGACAGGAAGCGTTGATTCTTGTGCTTACGCGTAAACGTTTGAAAATTTGACTTAATAATCGTATTCACAGGTGCGGAGATTCGACGTTGTTCGGTAAACACTCGAACGAGCCAGCATGACTGAAGTGCACGAGCATATTCACGTTTACGGTTCGATACCTTGGGTCAAGATCGAGAATTGAGTGCGGTGAAGCACAAGTGTACGAAACGCGTAACGTCGATGTCGACTTCGGAACTCCGGCGTTCGATCTGTACGCGATGTGCCTGATGGCAGTACTGCGACGTTCACTCAGTGAAGTGCGACGAACGATATCCGTTTTCCACGATTGGACGAGAAACTCGATACGACCTTTCGGTGGTGAGTCGCAAAGGTGTTCGAGGGGTTAGTCCACGGCCAGACTAGACTCGACCAGACTAGACAGCATCTGCCGAACTATTCGTCCGTTATCGGAGACTGAATTCGGTCGCCGAGAACGGTCTACGTCCGGATTTCGGTCGAACTCACGAAACGGTACACGCATTTATTTCTATCGGTTGCATGTTGCACGTCTCCGATGAAATGTTCTGGTTAGAAACCAATCGACTACGAAAAAAAATTTACTTTAACTCCCCAAAAAAAATAAATACATTTTGGATTAATGATATTTTTGCGGAGAGTGAAAAATTTGAAGAATTCCACGGGCTTTTCCCAAAACCTTTGATCCTATCGGTTGAATTTTTCGAGCGTACGCAAATGTCTTTTGACGTACCTTTTGTTATATTTGAAATAAGATCCGAATTTTAGAAAACCCGTTTGATCTGCGAAAAAATCAAAAGAATACAGGTGCACCTGTATGAATTGGAATTATTCGATCGGTTCGGCGGGGAGAAAACAAAACATTTTGTTTTCATCCGGCGTCGGCCGAATTCGTCGTACGACCGGTGTGCGATTTCGTGCTTTTATCGTTTTCGTCCATACTCGGCCGCATTCCGGGTCTAGTCCGACCGTACCCTCGCGCTTGCGATGGCGAGGGAAACGATGGGGAAGGGGGAAGAAACGCACGGAACACGAAAATCCACCGGCCCCGGGATGCACCGGGTGGCGCGGTGCAACGGAACAACACCGTACGCGGTGGTGCGCGACAGGGGTGCGCGACGTGCGCGATCGCGCGCACCGCCGAAGACCGTGTTCGCGGGGCACGGCGGTCGGCGCAAAAAAATGCCGGCGCGACGGGCCCGGGAATAATCAAGAGGGTCATTGTTCAACCCGTTTTGTCGAGAGCAATTGTTGTTTTACGGCGGTGGTAGTCACAGCCGTAGCGTACCTGTTCCGATCGATCCGCGCGCGCGGCCCAGCGAACAATGCGATGAACACGAGTGGTACGGACGTCTCGCGGGGCGCGCCCGACCGCGGCCAATTAAATAATCAAAACGCATTCACCCGGTGCCGCCGAATTGCTCGCTTTGCGCCTGCGGCGTGTGCGTGTATGCGCTCGTTTTCGCGCACCGGTGCCGTGACGATTAACGACACGCGATGGCACCGCGACGATCGTGTACGATACGGGTCCGGCGAACAGGTCGGATTCGAATGCGAAATCCGTTTCTTTCTGAACGTGACCGAAAACGTTGATTTCCAACCGCGACGTTCGATTCGTGCACCGAGAAATTGTGATTGCATTTTCAAAATCTCTTTTTTTTTTTCATTTTTTTGGAACATTTTTTACATTTTTAGTGCGCTCTTCGATGTTTTTATATCGTTTTAGACGTGTAAAGGTACGGTGTCCAATGCGCGACCAGTTATAATTTTCGGTCGCTGATGACCGACTGGTGTCCAATGCGCGACCGATCGTAGGTAAAAGGTACTCGGTTCTAAATTTCGTCAGTAGCACACCGATGTCTATCTAAGGTTGACGTAAAACGGTACCAACATGTCCGATAATGAGTTGCTGTGTATTTTGAATAATAATTTTTTGGGAAATTTCTTTCCATTTTGCATCTTTAATCATGAAATTAAAATATTGCATGTGTGAACAGTCATAAAGCTTTACTCACGAATTCTCGAAATTCACGAAATTATCTGTCGCGCGTTGCAGTCGCGGGTAGGACACCAGTCAATGGGAAACGCGAATAATCGGTAGAGCGCGACCGGTCGTAGCGACAGGTCGCGCATTGGACACCATACCTTAAACGGTTATAGTTCAACAAAACTTTAGTCGAATTCGATTTGTTCATATGAAACACAAGGTAAAACTGTTACGAATGGTTTTTTTTTTGGAAATAATGAAATGAACATTGGAGAAGATTAAAAATACATTTATACGAACAATCAATAATCATTAATTTATCAACAAAACGAACTATTTCAATGTTAAAAATAATTTTAAGAGAGCATTTTTTAGTGCATTCTTTAAAAAAAAATTCTCTTATGAGTGCACGAAATAATGTTCTTTTTAGGCATTTTTCTCGTTATTTAAATCCGTTCCTTAATTATTAGTACGATGACGGCCGATACTTATAAAATATAGACAAAACTATGTACCCGAAACCCGAACAATTTTTGATACGCGGTTTATAAAAAATTTAAATTAATAAAATACATTTATAATCTGTACGGTACAACAAATTCGCCATTCTTCAAATTTTCCAGCCCTTGGCTCGGGCCTTACGGACTTAGGCCAAATCCGGACCGGGTTACGAAGTATTATCCGTACGCACGTGCGTGTGTTACGCGACGAATTTAATAATATTGATCTTTTTATGCCATTATTCGCGTTCGACGAGGGAATAGGAAAACGCGTCACGCAGACCGCGATTCGTCTGCATAACGTAACACTTATCGCGCGCATGTTACAATATTTCATAAACCGACACGTGTGTATGGAAACTAATAAGAAAAAAAATTATAAAATACACTCGTAAATTAATAATTGTTAATGAAAAACCATACGTTGGTCACAACGAGGTGTAGTTTTTTCGACGTAATATACCGCGTGAAAATGTTTTGAATTTACGCGTATAATATTATCGCAAGCCCATTGCTTGTCGGTGGGTGATATCAAGTATCTGTCATATTTTTCGACAGAATGTCGAAATCAATTGTCGAGATCTTTTTTCGTCTTTCATTTAAAACCGATATTGTAAAGTGTTATTCGATGGAATAAATATTAAAAATTATAAGCAATTATAATATGCATGACACCACTGTTGTATTTATTGCTTTGGCAGTTAACGCAAACAACGGTTCGATAACCTGACAAATTAATAACATTAAATGGTTGTCAATCGCATGCTAATATTTCCATGAAAAACTTATAAAAAACGATGTGTTTGTTATTATTTACATATGCATTTATTGAAACATTCGTTTCAAAATGAATACAAAAACTTACCTTTTTTCGTAGGCGATTGAATATAGAACGAATTTTTAGTTTAATCGATGTGCATGCGAACCGTTAATACCGATATTGCGTTAAGTTTCGTAACACCATTTCCGAAGACACATCACCAATGCAACGTTATTTCATACTACTGCGGAAAATGTTAATTTTATATACGAAACGCATTTCCGCCACATTACACGCGCGATTGATGCGTTCAAGTACTACAGTACCTTACATAATTTGAACCGTGTGCAATGATCAAACGGATTGTGTTGTATTATCGTAGCCATCACAATATAACCAACTCTATAATGTTTCGTTTCGTAAACCAAGGCGGTCCGAGAGACGTTCGTACGTCTACATATTTAACCCGTAGTGACCGAACGTCCTGCGCTTGCCGCGTCCCCGAAGAACCTTTGATCGTCCGGGAAAACTTACTTGTGCAGCACGTCGTGCGTGCAACGTTCGACACAAAGTTTGCCCGTCTGTAAGTTTATAGACGTGAGCGCGCCAAAATAATAAGTGATGGTGCGTCCCGAAATGCGATTCAAGAAACCGATCATACGGTATTGTAATCTTGTCAAGCCCTCTCCTGCGGCCCACACAAGAGATGAGGGTTGAGGCATTTCCGGTGCACACATAATACATATAGGCATAATCTCGCGCTATATTTCACGGTAAATTGCATTTGATTGAATTCCCCTTTTGCTGCCTTCATTCCTCGTATTATATCCATTACGACACACGCCCGGGCTCGGGATGAACCCATTTTATTATTTACGTCCGATCCGAACAATCTGTGACTAAAATAATATGCATAAAATCGCAATTCCTTATCTACTTAGTGCGCGTAATCATAAAACCAGCATTAACATTTTACTTTACACCGCGATGAAATATTTGCATATAAAATAAATGCCAAAACTGTAGTACTTAGAAATATATCGTCGCGAAATTTCGAAATGTGATTAACTTTCATTGTGCATTAAACGTAAAACGTAATTAAATAAAAAATGATTTTCTTCGCTTTTCAGTAATGCGTTCTGATATTAAAAGTATTAATCGTAAATTATGATATCGATCTCGGTCCATAAAACATCATAGGTTAAGAGATTCTTACGATAAATTTTAAATACGAGTATGTATACAGTTACCACTTATAACACGAGAACAGTTCTTACAAAAAAAATGTTTTCATAAATATACAAGTTAAGGGTATTAGGTTCTTTAGTAAATAGTCAAAAAAGTTTTAAATATAAAAGATATTATTATTTTTTTTTATTCATTTAAGACTTAAGTGACTTACACAAAATTTGAATCCAACTGAAATTGGCTTTATATTTTGTGACTCATTAGAATGAAATAAAATACTTTAAATTATCTTGTTAGGTTTATAATAAACGTTAACTATCATATGGAATAACTGTTATTTTACTATCAACCGTTATGATATAAGATTGAAAACTATAATAATATTTTAACATTTATTTTATTGAAATTAATTAATAGAACTCGAAAGTTGTTTGATATTATTTGAAATCGATACATCAACGATGTATTGATAATAATTACTATAAATAATTAAATTGTTATAAAAAAAACTAATATGATCAATATTATACTTGAAAATAAAGTAATTTCGCTAACAAAATGCCATATCCATTAATTTTTATATAATTAACATATTTCAATAATCAATTACTTATTTATTATAAAATGAAATACTGTATTCAATACCTTTAGGTACAGTTTGTCAATGTTAATTTATACTAATAACATGACGTTTTACGTTTTTAAAACCTATATTTCTCGTTTTCTATATACATATTTAAGTATAAACTTATAAATCCATTATGTATTAAGTTTACCAGGTTTTTATTTTTTTAAATTTTTTTTATTAAAGAAGAATAGCATATTCTCTCACATGAATAATAATTAAAGTCGAAGTTATGAGCTATAACTGAAATATCGCTTGTAAATCACGTATTTATAATTAACCCACTATGTCATCCGTGGACCGTGACGAGTTTTCATTTAATATACAGTTATAACGCTGTAAGGGTGTATGTGAGAACCTCTCTTCCCTTTATACTGTTCGCTTGTAGTATATCGTATTAAATTTTCATCCCTTAATTACATCTATATCATGTAGGGCACATTTCGTTAATAATTTCTATTTTTACCACGAAGTTAAAAAATTAACCTTTGAAAAAGATTTACCCAGATTATTTTGAAACGATGAGAACTAAACATGCAGAATATTATAGGTGTAATATACATGTAACATTTAAAAATTAAAATCGCACACTCAATAAATGAACATCAAAAGGGAAAAACACAATGATAATCTTTGCAATTATTATTCAAATTTATATTATTATTGTCTTTCAATATCGATCATTAAATTTTATTTATGAATTGGTAACCATTTTTTAACTTGATAGTTAAGATACTCAAGCCGTCTAAAGTTGACTGTATAAGCTTATCCACAAAATATGAAAAACAATTATTAGAATTAAATTACAATTTAAATAATATGTTTCTAGTATAACGCAATTAATTTGTATATGGTTATCTATTTGAACTTTTCAAATGATGCCACTAAATTTATTATTTAAAACTTAGATTGTTCAATGTGATCAATAGTTAAAATATTTTCATTTTACATTAGAATTGAATGATTTATACTAACAGCTATGTATAATTTAACTGTTTTAAAAACGGTTTTCAAACCTGTAAAACTTTTTTCATTCTTTATTCATTGATTTTTATGACTGCTTGATGATAAACACAATATCGGAAGAAACTATACAAGTATTTAAAATTTCATTCGCAAAAATTGTATATTTTTGGTTTTGAGTAGAGGAATTATTGGTGAATACCAAGAGCAATTAATATTATAAATAACTAGATGTGTCCATTTTATTTATAAAAAAACAAATTTCCATTCAATAAAATAAATACATTTAGACAAAATATTATTTTTGACATATTCCACATATATATTAGTGGATTATTTTTCAATACTGTAAATCAAAAAATAAATAATTTTTGAACAAAAAAAAAAAAAATTTCCCATAAATCTAATAATGACTACTTTTTTTTGTTTAATTTGTTTTCACAAGTAATTTACGCTCGGAGAGTTCATCATGGCCCGTTTTACCGGTCCACAACAATATAATTGATCATTGCACACGAAGTTGTACATATCTACTAAAAAGATAGTCTTGGCGTCTAACTGTTGACATCCGTACGCTACGTCATAGTCATGTTTTTTTGTCGAGTCGTTGATATCATTAGTTTGAAAATACGGCCAATATTCCACCATGTTCATTTGGTCCTAAAATATAAAAAAATCAGTTGTTTCGGTGAAAAATAAAATATAATAACATCAAAAACTTTACTTAAAGGTTTAACAAGTAGTATAAAATAATTGATTACTATGTTTGAATCGTAAATAATATACGTAATAGTTCGTTTAACGAAATAAAAATAAATAAAAATAAATGTTGTCCGACGATATTGATTATGTTGTACAAATAAAAAATTAATTGTACAACAAAATAATATCGCAGACAAAAATGTTAAAAATATACCCCTAAACATCCGATCCCACTTTTCTCTAAAGCCCGATCAAATATTTTTGATGCAATGCTCTGAGTACTTTTCACTCTTAATTTGGTTTTTAAAATATTGTTTTTCTTTCGTCAGTTACGTACTTTGTTCAGTGATCTTTTCGGTGATTCCTTGATGTCGTTGTTTCTACGACCAATCCTGGGTACCGACTTTGAAGCCTTAAGGAAAAATTCTTCTCCAGCGAAACCTCGACGGGTTATCTTCGGATATGCACTGGCATCTTTCAGTATGACGTCACTAGCTGTTTCAAACTGATCGCTCCGTTCGATCCTAGATGAAGGCTGCTTGTCGTCCATGTCCGTTAACCAAATGTTGTTTTGCAGCTTTTTATCCGTATATTCATTTACTGACATTGCGCTCAGTGCATGCAAACACACTAAACCTATAAAAGTGATCCATACGTCTTCAGTTTTATTTTATTTATCCAAAAAATAAACGGAATAAGTATTATTGTTATGTTATGAGATGGTATGATACATTTTTCTCTAGAGAGCAATGGAGAATTAAAAATGGAGAACATTTTCAATCAAATTAAAGTTGTAAGTTTTCGTATTATTGTATTGCGATTGAAATACATTTTTGTTAACATTTTATTACAGTAAACATAATTACAACAATACACTTATACGATTATACATTTATGATACACTTAAAAATGTTTTACTTTATTATATCTGAATAGACCTTGCTTTATAATTGATTATTATCATTATAATTATTTTTTTTATTTTTTCTAAATTACTAATAAAATAAATATAATATTTTTGTAAACTTTTATCAACCATTGATATATTTTATAATATCAACGCATTAGAAATTAGATTTTTTAAGTTCCGTGAACTCGAAATAATCAATTTTTATTTTAACCGATATTTGACGGGCAACAATAATTAAAAACAATTTTCTACTAAAGTAATGATCACACGAGGAAAAACTATTAACTTTTTTTATACTACGTATTAAATGATAGAGATTACGATTACATATTTAAACTGATTGCTGATTTTCTTAGTAAAGTATTATTGTAAAAAAGATTTTATTGTGTTTTGTCCTTCAAACACTATGATAGTTACAAAATTATTATTGATAATCACCATAATGATTAGCACGCGAATGATTTATATACCTTTTTTTGATTTATGATTCCCTATTAATTAGAAACTCTTACGCCTAGATGTTTATTTTTAAAAGTAACACTTTAGTTTAAATATAAGTTTAGTACAACAGTCAGTACAAACAAACAGTCATCATTTTAAGGGAAAATATTTTATTTAATTTTTTTTCTACATCAACTGAATATCGATTAATTTCACCTTTAGTGACGATTTTAAAGATTCTATGTTAATTTGTAGATCTAATAATGTAGATTATTTTAACAGTAAGAATTTAATCTTTTGAAATCTTTTCATTATTATTTTAAAGTACAAATTTAATAGAAATTACATTTTAAGATTTACAATAATTAAATAATAAACATTTCTCCATAATTGAAATAATATTAATACAATTATATAAAAACATAGTTTAGTTTAATAAATCATATAATATAATTTAGTACAATATAAATACAATTAAAATATTTAGTTAATTAAGTTGTATTCGTGATTTTTAACGAAATAATAATAAAAAGTTATGTTTTAACAACTACAATGAACTATGGATGTACCGTACATTTATTTTTAACTCTAAGACAGTTTTACTGTTCTAATATTCTTTTATAGATTATACAATTATTCGTTTTTAATAATTACTTAGCAATACAGTTTTTTAAACCATATCTATTAGCTCTATAATAATTTTTTTGCAATATCAGGGTTTTAGATTTAACAGTATATCCGTGTGAACGTTATTAAGATTTTATTCTGTATAATCAATGTTTAAATTTTAAACAATTTTAATAAATATACACACATATATATATATATATATATATATATATATATATATATATATATATATATATATATATATATATATATATATATATATTTAAATATAAATATATATATATAAATATTATAAATTAATATTATAATAATTATTTATTATATATTATATAAATATAATGCAATTATTATTATTATTTATTATAATTTTAATATAAGAATCAATAATCATAGCTTTTGGTTTTACATTAATAATTTTATTTTATTTAACTAGTAATTTATACACTAATACTTAATAACTATAATTTTTTATAGAAACACAGTAAATATAATTTAAAATGTAACTATCAATAATTTTCGTTATAGGGCCTATTTTTAAAAAATATTATTTTTTTGCATTATCCTCTAACCAATTTCAGAGTAGTATCATTGAATTAATTCAGTGTAAAGAACTTTTCGAAGTTTCCCATTATTTCTCTAATCGTTTGGAAAAACTAAAAAGAAAAAAATACTTGGTTTTTTCAAGCAACCATGATTTTTAAGTAATTAAATTTATTAGACTGAAAAATATAATATAGTGCTAAATATCTTCTATAATTTGATTGAACACATTTTTTGGGTTTATCATTCAGTGGACTTTAAATATTAACTTTAATTATTTAAAATAAATTGAGTTTTCTTCAGCTAAACGTAAACTGTATCACATATATTATGAATTAAATATGTGTTACGTGGCGCATGTGTGTAATAGGTAATAATAGGCAAAGTAAATTTACATATGATGTTATATTGAATTACTCACGCTATATAAATAATAAATTATTTTAAAATATTTTTTAACTAAATACCATGCATGAATTGTACTATAATGATCTTCGAAAATGGTGAATACTTAGTTAATTTTATTTTAATAGTATTATTAAAACATAATAAGATACTTAAAGACGATTGAATAGTTATTACAAATATATGTATAACTAATTGACAATAAAATAATGAACCTCACATATTTATATTATTTAGACCAATTTGTGTAATAATTACCGATGATAGTCAGATATCCACTCATTTCTTTTCACTGTATTAACTTCCGGTTCACTGAAGAAATTCTGTAAAATAAATACATTTCATATTAAATGTAATTATTTTTACATCAACGTCATAAATGGAAAAAATTATTTTGCGAACACTTTCTTACAATATATTATACACATAAATATTGTCTTTGTCTATAAATTGAAAAAAAAATGTATTTGGCAATTATCTGAGTTGTATTACAATATATTGTACAATTTTTATTTAGAAGGCCCGAAAATATAAGAATTTTATATCAATGTGAAAATTCCATTTAGTATTTAACAAATTGATAAATATACTGACCTACGATAGCATAAATTAATCAATGAAAAATTGACCATGAATTTTCTTGTTGACTATTTTGTTATTGTTTTTTTTTTTTTTTTAAAAAAATTAATTTTACGACACATTGATTAAATTATTAAATTACATATTGTCAATAAGTGTTTAAGATATTTAATTGCTACGAGAATGTTTTAGTAAACTACTGGAAGAATTTTTGTTTATTTTTTATGGAATATTTTTGCGTTATGTTTGTTTGTAATATAAGTATTTATTTGTTCGTTAATCAGAATCGTTCCAACAAAATATACGACTTAATATATATGTGTAAACAATATATATATATATATATATATATATATATATATATTATGTGTGTGTGTGTGTATAAACATTTTGAAAAAATTAGTAATAATAATAATTAATAATCAACAGCTCCTTTTATTTAATACGGCTTAGCAAGCAAATTTTTTTATTCATCGAAATACGTTTCTCTTGTTAAGGTTCTTGACGTCTATCAATATACTATTTGCTATGTCGTGCTCTAATTGTTGAGGTTTTTTCCCCTTGTTTAGATTCGATCGCGAAAGAAAAACATTTGTACATTATGTCCAATCCGAAGATTCCAGTTATAAGGAAAATTAATACGAAAATAAAAACGGTGCTTAGAATAAAACATAATGGAATTTAGGTACTTACCAAAATTGTCGGGGTTTGTTACGGAGTCCACCGTTGCTGTCCAATGACTATCTGTCGAGTCTAAACGGACGTCCGTATTTAAAGAGGAACATTTCAGCAGGCGTCCAATGCATTTGTCACAAAAAATTTCCAAAATGCGTGTTATAGGGGTTATCGAGTGAATAACCTTGTTAAACTTCGATGTTCATTAAGTGGGTACAATAAAACATTGATGTAAGCTTGTAAAATAGTCATGTAAAAACAATAATAAAACACATTTCGAACGAAAAAACAACGGAACACCGCATTGTTCATAAGCGATCCCCGTGAACATCTAGTGGTCGTTACAAAGTATTCGGTTTTTTTTTCTCTTGTTTTTTAGTTATAACAAATTTTAACCATAAGGTATTGACCTCAGCGATGACGAAATACAAAATGGACGCGGGGCGGTTAATAACCGAGCATTACAGTTTTAACCGGTATACTTCAGTTGATTTCGGATTAATTTCGAATACTACTTTATTATACTCACGTGGTTCGTGTTTTCGGCATTGGCTTTACTGAACTTAAAAATACTTTGCATGCATCGTCTTTTTCTGTTAACCTGATTGACTTATTTTTAATTGCGTTCTGAAATTATTTCGATACAGTTAGGCACATCTCGTATAATACAATAAATGTAACGATTCTTAACGACTGCGTGGTATTATAAAATATAATTCAGTTTATTGCCGCCGAATAACCAAAAGGCGAGAATCGTATTGTTTTATACACGATTGTTTATTGCACTAATTGCTTTTCGTAAATCATACTTAAAATGTTATATTCAACTGTTCGAAGTAAAATACTAAGGGCCATTTTATCAATCATCAGTTAAATAGTAGAACAACTGATCTTGGTTTTAAATAAACTGAAGATTAAAATGATTTCAAATCTATCAATCAAATTTATTTGGAGTTTAAGTGAACTGAGTTTTATTAACTGAATATTTATTTACTATCAATCGAGGTAAGCTACGGCACTAGTACAAAACATTTTTACCTACATTTTAGTAAATTTTTATCTGTCATCATTTTTATTCCGGTCTTTTTTTTATCCATGTTATAGTTATTAATTTATTACTTAACACATTACATTGAACAAGATAATATGTAAGTTTGTGCTTTTGGTGTTTTACATTTTTTTTGTTTTTTTGTATTATTATCGTAATACATATTTAAATTGTATCATGAGTCTAAAAATTAAGAGAAAGAATAACAGCACAATATCTATACGAATAATAAAAATAAAATTTAAATTAAAAATATAGTTATACAGATGTAATATACATAAACAATTTGAAAAATATAATGCTGGAGTAAATGTAAAATACCAAATATTTCAAAATCAAGTAAACTGAATGTATTATAATATATATATATATATATTATGTATTATAGTGTGTGATGTTATATATAAGTGATGCAGATCAGATATGTTTATTGATATCTTATCTCCCCGTTAAAGTTCTTGTATCATTTTCATTATAATTTCAAAAGTTTTTTCCCAAGACGAAACCTTATAAGACAAATCATGATCGTACTGTTTATTTATATGATCTATTCATGTTGTCAATAAATATGGTCTTCTATTAAATGAATTGCCTGTTTATATAGTTCATAAACTCAATATCTTCATCACTACTAAAATCACTACAGCTACAACATGTGTGTCAATTATCTAGATATTAATTATATGGTATAGTTTCAAATGCAAACAATAAACTAAGCGAATAGGTAGGTGTTTACTTCAATATTTTCACTTCACGAATAGTAAATAAAATGAAGAAGTTCAATCGTATAGTTATTTGATTTTTAACAAAAAGTGCTATTATCTATGATAATAACTAAGATAATTAAGTTTAAAAACTTTAACCGACCAAAATATCTCGTTAAACTTAATCTGTGGTTTAGGTCTAGTTAAAATTCAACCAATTGATAGTAAAATCATATTAACTTTTGACTGACGATTGATAAAATGGCCCTAACTGACCATAATATGTGTATGTAAGTAAGTGTATGCACGTAGTTACAAAATTCGATTGTATTCTATAAATAAGTAGTATACGAAAAATATGACAGTAATCATATTCTATACATCATCAACATTATAATCATCACAACATAATAAGTCATTATGTTCATAATATAGAATTGAAATACAATTGAACTAATGGTATTCTCAATATTTGGCATCATAATATATCGTAATATAATATGCAAGATTTAAATTATATAAGACTAAAGATAGATGAAAAATATGTTATTTAATAACAAGAGTTTTTAGGTTTGTTAGCAGTAATCGAATAATTAATAAAATAAGAACAATATGAAATATTTGAATTAATACAAGGAAAATATATGTTTACAATGTTGAAACAAATTTAATTGTATTTCTATTTCAAATTTAATTACAAACTAAATTTTAAATTTTTATAAAAATTACTATAATACTATATAGTTGATACATTAAGGTTTGAAAAACAAGTTTTATCAAATTCAAGTTTTTACTATACAAACAAAAATCTTTATTTTATTATTAGTTTTGTACAATCTCAAAATTAACAAATAATAATTTAGCGTAGTGTAACATATATTATATTCATAAATTATACATTTGTAAATTAAATTAAATTTTTCAATATTTATTTTCTATAAAATACAAATATTTCATAGCTTAATTAGTGCAATCGTACTATAAATCAATTTTACTGAACACAAAAACCTACATTTAACTCACGTATCAAGATTTTTCGTACTTAGTTATTTAAATTTATTACTCAATTAAATTAGAATTGTAAATAATAAACTTACCACTTTAATAATAAAAATACTCTTGATATATTTTATATTTAAGTATAAGTTATATGAATATAAACTTAATGTATCTGTATAAAACTATTTAATGTAATGAAATATTACATATCATATAATCTGTAGTTTAACTATAAATTATATGAAGTAAAACAATATTTATACATGTAAGTTTATCTTGTTAGTAAATTACCGTTTAAAACATGACTATGATGTATAGTATATTTAACCAGAAGTTTATCAGTTATATGAACCGATATCTACATTTGAAATTTTGTAAAATCGGAAAATGTTGAATATATTTTTTCTATTATTTTATCTAAAAATCTTAAAACTGTAAAACTAAATAAAAAACAACTAACGTATTTCAATTTTTTCACTTAATACGTTTATAAGTAGATACCATTCCATCAAAATACATTCACTCGATCCATTCCAAACAGTATAAATTACAAATAAAATAATTTAATATTTGTATTCATTTAAAAATCTAATGTTTATCTATTATATACTTTTTGTATGCGTCATTTTTAACAGTGCCTAATAATTAATTAATTTTTTTTTTATTTCGCGTTAAATTTACATTTCCTGTGAACGAATTGCATTTCAATAAACATGCGATCAATTGACGTATTACATGTATCCGGTCTAATTTTAAAATTAATTTTTACGTTTATACTTTTGATCTTACAACTTGTGGGTTCTTCTAAATATTTTAAGTTGACAATTATCATGAGTCAAACCTAATCAAATCGTATAGGATGAAATACACACGTTTTTAAAAATTGTGAAAGTAATAGCGTAATAATATGATTTTTACAAATAAAATAAATAGATGTATTAAAACCAACAAGTCATTTTGACTACGCCCGAAGAGTCTAGAGGTGTTTCCATAGTGCTTTGCTGTCTTGTAAATTTAGGTCTAACACCAGCACTTCCCGATGCAAGTGCGGTTGTTTCTGTTGTCGGAGACATTTCCAGTCTTTCGGTGAGATCTTCATACGAACTCGAATGCTCTGGTGGCCTGCAAATGAAACGTTTTCATTTATGATGAAATATTATCCAAAAACTGAATACTGCCAGTGCAGCATAATATTATCGCGATTCACGTTCGTGAGAACAGTGTAAAATGATAAAATACAGTTATAAATACAATCTTCATGAATAATTTTTGCAAGCTATAAAAATTACCTTTTAGGAACACAGCTTATACAATCCGTCACGGACCAATTTTTTCCGAATTCTTCTCCCTCTTCGACGGTTTGCGGCAACTTGTAATGCAGTGTCTCGGGAAGTCGAAGGCCCGTTATTCCGCCAATCACCGACAGTATGCCCATGATCAACAACGGCAATACTAAGTTTTCACGGCCCTTCAGGTCAGCGTTTAAATTAAAACAACATAAACACCCGTTTGATTTTATTACACACAATCAGCATATTTCATTGCATTAGATATAATTATAATAGAATAAAGTTTCACGTGTACTGAGAAGAACACGATAATTATTCTTACGACATTATTTTAAATTGAAATGATCACGAACAATACGGAAATCGACATTACGGTATTTCAATGAATTAAATAAAATTAGACCGTAGCATGTCATTAATAAATTCATACATCTAATAATTTAAAAATTACATATTTTTTTATGCACATTCAATTTATAGTATTCAGATCTCATATAACAAATATTATTCAAAGCCAACTTATGTGTAGTTCGAATTGTATTAAAAATTCAGATAGACCGGTGCCAATCATTGTAGATATTACTTTGTATGTATTATTAAGTTAACAACTTGCCATGCAATCAGGGCTGAATATTGGCTTAGGCCCATGAGGTTCGGGTCTAGGGGGGGAGGAATTTGAATAGCTACAAATTAATTGTACCTAACCAAAAATGAATATATTTTATTTATTTTTAATTGTTTGCAGATCGCATATTTAAAATTGTTTTAGTTACGATTATATGAAGTTTGTCTATAATAATTCGTAAAATATCGGCTATATACTAATAATATAATATGTGAATCTCGTCGTGTAACTATGTAGAAAATGTTATTTAAAAAAAAATTTATATATTTTATTCATGATATTGTTTATAACCTTTTCAATAATTTTTATTTAATCATATGTTTCTTATTATTTTATTTTAAATATATTAAAACAAATTTCCAATAATAGCAATTCGCCCTTTTTTCATAGTGAAAAAGTTTTGGGACATTGGATGGAAAGCGATAAATTATATCATGGCCTGTAGCACTACTATTGCTAAATCCTCAAGAATTTAAAAAATAATATTAAAATATTATTAATATGCTATTTTAACTTCAATTGAAATGTTTTAAGTGTTATAATAATTTTATAATAAATAAACCTTTCTCACAAAGTGTTCAACGAAGACTTAAATATTCCTCGTGCAGAACGTAGAAATACACGAACAATAAAAAAAAAAACACATTTCGAAATTGTCGTTTTCGCATACTGCTCAAAATGATGATTGGATACTTCGAGACTATAATATATACATACAATTTAAAGTCAATAGTTTATTTTTATTTTTCAAATATCTGTTACAATGTTGTACAAGGCATTTGTAAATACGTTTTTGAATTTTATTTGTATCCCAAAAATCATACAATATATTGCATGCCATTATACAAATAAACCACTTATTAATTATTCACAAAACTCTTCGATATTTTAATACACAGTAGACATTAGATCGTCAATTATTCACAGTAATTGGTATCAAGGGAGTTTTAGTTAGTCGATTTGTGTAAAAAATCAAACGGTAATTAAAAGTCCATTTGATACGTTCAACGTGTACACATGTTATTTGTACATACAATCATAATTCATGTGTATTTATTTTTGTTAAACTTAATGGAACGTTTTTAAATCTGCCAAGTTTCATTTTACTTCAATTCGTAAATACGTACGGATTAACAAATGTTTCCAGATATCCTATCGAAAAAATGTGTGTACCACAATAAAACAAATGTATTAACGAAAAATAAATATATTATGCAACTATACATTACTTTTTAACAATATTGATAATTTGAAATATTTTATTTATAAACTGTAAGTACATACCTATCATGAACATTCTTTGTGTTGTAGAGATTTTTTTTTACTTTTCACATTGAATGGAAGTTATTAAAAACTTATATAACCGACTACAATGTTCGCTCGTTTGTTTAAATAAATGATACAATATAAATTATTGTCAGATAAATACTATTGTTTATTTTTTTGTTACATAGACTATGTCGTATTTCAGCTTAGGTTTTTGACCTCATGTCATTACTGCTCTAGTTTTTTTTTTTAAATCAATGAAGCCAAAAAAAAAATTAAAAAAAAAAAAAATACTGATATTTCATTCGTGTTTATTAAATACTATAGATCTATACATAAACTCAATGTTTATTTGTTGTGTCTAAAACATATATTATTGAACGGTCGGTTGTTAATTCGGCATACACATCAAAGTTACATAGACACTGTAATTTGTAGCTCAGGAAGTTTAATTCATTATACACTTATACACCTATTGTGTTACATAAAAACACATCTATATCGAATATCACGCGAATGGTTAACATAATAGCTAAACGTAGTACGAATTGCCGATTCGTTCTCTAGCATTAAACTTGATAGTACCTACTTTTCAAAAATGTCTACGACA
This sequence comes from Sipha maydis, assembly GCA_034509805.1. Lineage (NCBI taxonomy): Eukaryota > Metazoa > Arthropoda > Insecta > Hemiptera > Aphididae > Sipha > Sipha maydis. The sequence goes on from JASXSY010001721.1 coordinate 102,319, forward strand.
ATAAAATATATTGCTCAACATATTTTGAATTCGGTATTTAAAAATAAAAACACATCAATAATTATTTCTAATGCCGATTTATTTCCTAACCGTTTATATCAAAGTTTAAACCATAAACAGTATATTTTAAAAACGTAATAGAATATACCGACTGGCGACTATTTTTGATATTAAATTATTTACGAAACCTTAACACAATATTGTTTTGAGTGTATTGCATACCATGTTACGGATTTAAAACAACCATGTACCTAAAATGAAATGTTTTTGGTTTTAAACGTTTAATTTTAGATAAAGTGCAATTTACTTCAACTTGCGGTATAACAATAGGTTCATAAAGAATTTTATTTTAATAAATATATATTTTATGCATAAAAATGTATAATAGTTATATGGATAACTGATCGTATGTTTAATTAATACTGTATAGCAGTGTTTCTCAAACTTTATATTATGACGACCTACTATTAAAATATTTCATACTTTGTAACACACAATAAAAAAAAGAATAATGGATAATATTAAATAACTATAACTAATTCATAATTTAAGCTTAAAAATAACATAAAAAATATATAACATTAAAAAGCATTTAATATTTTAATGAGAAATTTGAGGTTGATATTTCTTACATAATGTACTCGTAATAATGCATAGTGAAATCTTTGACAAGGCGACTCTTAGCTCCTCTTCGACATTAATTAATCTTTCCCTTTTTTTGTTTTTAATTTCGTTCAATGCAGAAAAAGCTACCTCGCATAAATATGACGTTGAAAATGGTAATAACACAGGAAGAGCCAATTTTGTTGAGCTTGGGTATCCTTTTTTTTATGCATACCCAAAATTCGCGTAGCTCGAGCTCATTAAACTTCATTTGAAGAGTGCGATAATTTTTTAACTTTGAAAGTTCTTCTTCCTCTTTGAATGGAAAGTTTGTGTGGTTTCTAAAATAGGATAAAATTAATTCCTCAACCAATCAAACAATTTCTAATCCAACGATGAAAAGTAATGATTAAGTTTTCGGTCCAACAATGTTATTGAATCGTTGATAATTGATATTATTTTATCAATTTTATCAGTAAATTTAATATTGACAGTTAAAGGAAACATATCCAAATTGTTATAATTTACCCTTTTTTTTTTAAATCAATCATTTTTCTTTAAATGCAACCATTTTATCTATAGAAATTATAAATTTAGATTTTCACCTTTCATGCTTAAATTTAATCGATCTAGGTGTTCAAAAATATCAGCTAAATATGCTAGTTTTGAACATCGAAATTCATCGGATAAGTAATCGGAATATTCCATCTGTTCCATTGTAAAATTTACTAAAAGTTCATCTTTAAGTTCGTAAAAACGTAATAAAATTGGCTTTTTTAATAACCAACGTACTTATGTATGAATAATTAAAGTATAGTGGTCAAATTCCATTGATTTACATAACTGAGAAAATAATCGAATTTTTTTAGGTCTACTTTTAACAATGTTCATTATTTTTACGACTTGATCAAATATAATTTTTAATTCATAAACAATAATTTTTCTCTCTATGTCTCTCTATGCAAAAAAAAAAAGTGTATTGTGTTTATACTTAGATTTTGATTTTAAAAAATAATAAAACATCCTTAAATTGAGTATATCATTGAAGACTCTCTATCGGTACAAATACTTACAAAAAAAAATCCACGATATACCATAATTTTTAAAATATTAGTTTATGATATTAAATTATATTTTGACCAATAGTTGTTTCAGATAATTCTTTACCACAAAAAATTGACTAACTATTGAATTTACAACAAATCTAATAAATTCCATTAATTGAGCTTTCTCATTAATATCAGTGGATTCATCAACTAGTAAGGCAAATAATTCTCCAATTTTTATAACTTCAATAACCTATAACCTTAATATCATCTGATATTAACATAATCCTTCGACTTATTGTAATATCTGATAATGCTATTTTAGTTATTTATTTTCTGATTCGACTCCTAACATAGTCTTTATCATTATAAAACAAGCTGACTTAATAAGACTTTCAACAATTAAATGAACTTTTTTTTTTTTTAGATATCAGTTCGGCATTGCGAAAAATAACTCCCTGTGTCTTCTCTGAATTTTTTTCTGATTTTAAAAATTGATTTGATTGTAATATTTTTAGAATCTAAAAATCATTTAATATTAGTACTTCGCGTGTTACATTTGGACTTGACCGACGACACACCGGTTGAGAAACACTGCTGTATAAATTCAAACAATATACCTTACGATTTAAATTATTTAAATTATAAGTTTAACATATTAATTTATTTATTTTATTACTGGTAGCAGCTAGTAGCTTTTATTAAATCGTTTTTTTTTCAGGAATGTTTAAAAGCTATTAGATATATATATATATATATATATATATATATATATATAACTATAGATATAGTTCTATTTTTTCGCACAAATAAGTACACTATAAATGTACAACATATAAATACTCATTATTAGGGCAGAGGACTTGTAACTCTATAAAAGCTCTATATATGCAAGCACTTATACACTTAAAAACCCCATAATATGCACTTAAAAATTGTTTCAGCCTTTTTATTTAAAAGAATTTAAAACAATTACATAATTTAAATATATTATACACCATAGCCAAATAAACAAAATATATTTTACTTCATTTTCTTAATTTTTTATAAAGAAACGACGTTATATTGTTATCGCTTCTAGGAAAAATGTGTGTCCACAAACAGTCAAAAACCATATTATACGGCAAAAATTAAAATTAAGTACATTTTTATGCAAACATTTTGACTGTATTTTTTGAAATAAAAATGTCACTTTGGAAAAAATCGATTTAAGTTAAATATGTCTCAAAAATTATAAAATATCGTATAAAAGTGTAAAATATGCCCTAAAAACAAAGAGGATTCAAAATATGCATTTATATGCAAAATAAAATTTCAAAACTAGCTTTATGAGAACATGAAACGTATTTGTTTCGTATTCTGCAATTTTTGTGACTATGCAAAACAAATATGCAAATGCTTCAAGTCCTCTGCCCTACTCATTATATAACTAATTTTATATATTTACCAAATAGTTGATAAATGGTATTAAAACCAGTCCAAGACCAGCGATGTATGCAGAAGTTCCGATGCCAACACCACGTAATGGGGTTGGATAAAGTTCGCCGGCAAACGGATAGATTATTAGAAATGAAGCTGATATTGTGAACTTTGAAAATAAAAACAGTACCAACGTTGTAATAACAGCATCTAAAACAATATTTCAATCGTTACAGATCGATATCAATAGTCAAATATTATATTACTCGCAGAGCCGTCTTAAGGATTTTTAGAGCTTGGGGCAAATTAATTAGGGGCCTCTCATTCATCGATATTCGAGTATGATAAAAAAAATATACATCAAGTTTGCAAACTGTTGGAAAAATATAGTTTTCCAAACCTCAACTAATCAAAGTCATTTAAATTCACCTTTACAATGAATTACATTTTTAATAATTTGTCAAGAATTTATTAACAATTACCGAACTTAATAGGTACAACTCCAATTTATTCTTAGATAATTTAAAAACGGCTATAAAAAATAATAACCTGTATTTTATCATGTCGATACTTACGATTAAGAATTTCGTAAATTTGGATACAATTATGTCATTTTTCACATTTAGATGATAACCATAATAAATAACAGTTATAAATATTTATAAATTATAAAAACTGAAAATCAAGGCTGAAAATTAAACCTGTATAATAGCGCTAATACAAATTTAAATTTATTTTATTTGTTATTACAATTTTTTTAGAAAAAATAGTTTATAAATAATGTATGAAGATCAGTATTTTTAATTATTCTGGACTTTTCTTTAAGTTTCCTAGATTGGGACCTGGGGCAAAATGGCACCGTTGCCCCCCCCCCCCTGAAGTTGGCTCTGAGTACTCACTCCGGCACATTCCAAGGTTTATAAATCATTATTTTAAATATTTTTGAAAAAAAAAGTTTATAAAAAATGTTAAACATATTTTCGGTACGAAATAACTCCAATTATTCAAAAAAAAAAAAAATCTTTGTCCTGTGAGCTTCAATTTTCTTATTTACCTCGCGTTCTTTCATTAGGTTTCTTGAAAATAATAGTTCCAATAATAATAATTATTTATCGAACAATTTGTTAGATAGAATTGTGATATGCAGTGCACTCTAGTTACGTAAAAGTTAACAACCGTTATTACTTTTCTCGATACTACATCGCAGTGCTTTAATGTTTCAACGATCGAACCGTTAATATTTTATTCTACATAAAATATTTAATATACAGTAGAAACCGTTTATAATGACACCGGTTCTAGTGACATATTGGGTGTAATATTAAATTATATTAAAGGTTATATTGTATGTACTAATGTGTATCGCTTATTATGACATTTATATAATGGCTATACGGATGTTGTGACGGTTACTTTTGGTTATATTGGAAAAATATTTTATCTATAATGACTTTTTAAAAAAAAAAATTTACTCTTACTTGATAACTGTCCAGCACATTACATTGTAGCATTACGCAATATTAAACTTGTATTTTTACCCAGTAATTTTACGTCTGTTCTTCAACCAATGGATCAAGGCGTAATAAAATGTATGAAAACTTATTTTCGAAAAAGTTTGGTACTTATTATGATCAATAATATTGAAAACAAAATTGAAGCGAATATCAGCGTATTAGATAGTATATTAATGATTTTTAAAGCTTGGGAAAAAGTATCAGATATTACAATTCGAAATTGTTTTCGTCACGCTGGTTTCAATAATGCAATACCACAACAAACGGTCCAAGGAGAACAAGAAGAAGACATATGCTTCCCAAACATAAATTGATATGTTAACTTTGATAATAATGTGCTAACTTCAGAACCATTAAGTGATCAAGAATTTATTTTTTCATTGATTAACCAACCCGAAGAATCTGAGGAAGACGACAATACAGATGAAGGTGATAAAGATGAAGAAGCTGATTTATCTATTAATGCAGTGGTCAATGCAGCAAATATGTTAGCAAATTATATGGCTCTGAATAACGTAAGTCCAAAGATACATTTTAAAGAACTAGAAAAAAAATAGAGCGTGATTTTTATACTAAAAAATTAAATTTTTTTTTTAGAAATCTAAAATACAGATTTCTTTAAATAACAATTGAACTAATTAATTTAAATATGTATGTAATAATTAAATGTTTTTATCTTTACTTTTTTCTATATTATACATTGCATAAATAAATAATAATAATAATATGTATTGAAGTTATAATTTTTTTTGTAATTTTGGTTATAATGACAACCGGTTATTATGACCAATTTTCTTTGGTCCCTTGAACGTCATTATAAGCGGTTTCTACTGTACTTATATTACTTGAATTGTACTCAAATACTACACGTGAAAATGCTTGCATAACATCCTTTTTTTTTCTTTTTTTAATTCCATTATTACTTACGAATTTTCACATCAAATAATGAAGTGAGTTTTAATATTTTTCCAAACACACGTAACGCGTTGAAATATGTTTACCTGGTGGCAAGGTAACAGTGATAATGCAACTAATTCCGCTCAACGTCATCGCCAGACACAAAGGCCATCGGCGACCCCATCGGTCCATGAGCAGCCAACATACCAATGAGCTTGGTACTTCCACTACGGACGATAATAAAAAGCTCAAATATGGATTTTCTCCTAATGCTGGACCGTAGTAGCTGAGTCCTATGTATACCATATCATTGGCAAACCTAAAAAACAAATGTAGTGAATCGTATTTATCTCAATCAGAGTGACTGTACGGCAAAAATAAATTGACAGACCAGTTGAAAGTAATCAAAATCGTTTTCAAACGCATGTTCGGTGTACGGCAAAGCGCTAGCACTCCTGGCCCTTCTTTTAGACGCTTTTCTTCGCTCAGGGTTCTTCGCATCATCATTTTTTGCTACAAATGAAAACCGTATTCATTATTCTACCAACGCGATGAAATATTTTACTATTAAAGCAAATTATTTAATCGGCTAGAAATAGTCACGGTTTAACGTTTATTTCACCAATTTCGAATAATCACATGTCGTTATGCCGTTTAAGACTGAACGGCTATTTTTAAATCATAGTTTAAAACACCCGTATAAAGCTGTTAAAAAATAATGACTGATACGTATTACAAGTCTCCGGTTATCAAATCGTGTTTTAGATTTTGACACAAGGGAAAATTGTACTGGTTCGACTATAGATTTTTGTTATTAATTGGTCGGACAGTGAAATTACGTCGAAAGTTGCGTGTAACGTGGTCTACACATCGTTCAAAATACAGCCCAACTTCTAATACGTAATATATTGTTGGTAAATGACGATAGTACATTGTTTTAGACGAAAACTGAAACACCGTACTTTCAGTTTTTGTTTAAACGATTCCGGCAGTACAGTTCCGTTGACCGTGGCTAACGTTTCGAGTATTTTCAACGCTTCTTCTATTCGGCCTTTGGCCAGCAACCACCTCGGCGATTCCGGTAGAAACCTGCGTGCACAAAACCGTCATCAGATAAACGTTCACGGCTTCGACGGTACCGTTTATTTAACATAACAATTCTAACTTGCCACCAGTATATAAAGTACAAAATAAACGGGGTGGACGTCGCCAATGTCAGGTACACCCAATCGCGTATAAAGTAAGTAATGCCTGACAACAGTACTAGGCCCAGCGTGTAGAACATGCAAGTCATCACGGTAATGAACGACCTGTAGTTGGGTCCGACGAGTTCAAGAGCTAAACGAAAAAACATCCAATACAATTATTGCGATTATGTTCAGGCTAACAAAATTCGTTAACGGGTTGATTAAATAAGATTGTTCGCAGGTGTTTAAATTGTTTTGTTGCAGAACGACAACAGGTGGCTACAACATCTTACAATATTGATTGAATCATTTGTTCGATATAAATCTTAACGTTTTAACGATCTACTACGAGATTATACTTAATTCATTCAATTCGGTATTAGGTGCGGGTTTTCAAAAACAATTGAACTCGGATAAAATTACGCGGAATTTCTTTTCATGTTTTTCTATCCTACTAACGATTCATACTAACGATATATGCGTACATTTCACTGCTTCGTATATATTAAATACATTTTATAAAAATCAAGTGTTAAAAAGTGCACGATAAAAAAATAACGAAACGAACAAAATAAGTAGTATAATATAATATAAGTCGTTTCGCATACTATGCGTTTTGTCTTTCCGACGGCGGTAAGTACATAGGGTTTTTGTTGACACCGGACACTCGAGCCGGACAATAGAGACAAGACTTACAAATCGCATTACAATCAACTGAAAACGCTACCGTCGTCCGGTGTTACGGTAGCAATATGTCGGGATTAAACAGTTTTACGGTAACAATAACACTTGTGCAAAACTCGTACTTCGAATTGTTCCACAACAATCAGAGAATATAATAATGGGTACGCATACTGTTTTGTTTGGAATCACCATAGTACGACGGGGTGAATTTAAACACGATTAACGGGGTTTATGATTTGTCTCGTCAAGAAATGTATACTATTGAAATAATCGCAAAACATTTGTTATGTTCATTTTCCAAACGAGTTCTCGTACTCACATATGATGAACGGAATTTGATAGACAGCGGGTATTGTCAGACCTACGATTATTCTGGACGTGGCCCACCACCAGAAGTTCATTGCACTCGCCGTTAATAGGCTGCCAGCGATCAATGTGGCCAAACACAGAAAATATGATTTCCGTCTTCCGATTCTGAAAAAAGTTTAAAAAAAAAAAAAAAACATTATCGTCTAAGTGTTAACGTAACAACCGACGTAACGTCTAGTTTTTCTTTCTGCGGATTGTACACTCACCTATCATTCAAAACGCCGAAAAAGTACACACCAACAGGCCCTCCTAAATTCAGAGCCGCCAGTCCGACCGTCGGGTATATGTCGTTTTCGCAGACCAAATCGAACTAATGGAATATTACACGTAATTATTAGTACAACATTTATCGAAGTCCCTTAATACTGTATTAAGTACTTTTCGTGTATTGTACATTAAAACAAATTGAGTTGCCTACACAGTACGCCGTAATCTGTACCGATTGTGTTCGGTTTTCGATTTTTACGTCATAAATGTTACGCTTCGCTTATATTAAATACAGAAAACAAAAAAAAAAAAAAACATAAAAAGAAAATAACACTTAACATTGATTCTATAACTGTTTTCTTGGGCCGAGCAGCAGATCTGTCTGTATCAAATGTTTTCATGATTTCATCAGTTGTGCAACACACCCTCCGTTCTACTACCCAACCTATTGATTTCTTCCCGACCTTCAGCCTAATGATTATTTGTTGCGACCGTCCGTCCGTCCAGCGTAGCAATCGCATCGTTACCGTTGACTTTCGTCGGCGCGTGTAGTATCCGCAGCACCACACAAACCAGAGCATGTTTTAACATACAAATTATATTGCATTACTGTCCCCCCCCCCCTTGGTGATAATTTAATATAATCCAGTGGCGGATGATCGTAGCGGCGCTCACAGGTTTTCCACGAACCAGTACAGTTATTAGGGCTCCAAATTTATTTCGGTCTACATCCGAACGACCATATTCGTTCGATTGAAATCATTTTTTTTTTTCCAAATGCATTTTCAAACGCATGTATACGTTAATTAAATTTGAAAATATTGCGAATCCCTGATGAATCTAAAGATCCAGATGAATAGTTACGCGTTTCCAGTGTTCGCTCCAGAGACCGGAGTGTGGCCCCGGGACCCACGATAAATCGGTGCGAACGCATCACTTGGTACCCTGCGCGGGTGCCACCGATCAACACATTCTCATAACGACCGTGTCGATTTTCCCTGCAACGTCTCTTTGGTGGACGATTTCGTATCGAAGCGCCCGCCCAGTGAAAATCACTCGAAACGTGTTTTGCGTGCGAGCCAACCGTCGCGTGTCGTCCACGTCGACAAACAATTACGCCCGTAACGTCGTCTGGACAATTATAACGGATCACGCTGCCGGTCGGTTTTGCGTTCGACGGACCGCGTTAACTTTCAACGGTCGTCAGTACGTTTCCCCACCCCTTCACGGTCGGCGCTGATGAAAGCAATGTTTCTTAAACTTTTGAGATCACAGAACACCAGTTACAACAATTTTTATGCGGAACCCCAAGAATTTGAATTCCCCTGTTCGAAAATCGTAAGGCACGGTCAACAGTCGTATTGAAACAAAACCGTAATTTTATCTGTCATATTGAATAAATACAAAACACTATTGCCTTTGTATTATTGTTTACGCTGTCATTGACTATTATGTAAAATTCAAATGTAATAATATTTCATAAATATGCAAACCTAACACCATTTCCCACTAGCCACCTATGATCTTTAGTACGATTGTTTAAAATTAATTTTTTTTTTAATATTTTGATAAGAGAAGCACTTGAGTTTCGCGGAATGTGATCTCCGTGGAACACAGTTTAAGAAACACTGCTCCAAAGAGTACCATACACGAAACGATCGCTTTGTCGATTTTGCTGACAGATGTAACATTGACAGATAAATTGACTGAGGTGTATGGTTATGTTTGGCAACCAATCGATGATCGACAAATAGATGTTTTGGAAGTATCCACCTATCGATTGATAAACAGGTTGACGCATATTTAGACACGTGTGTGGAGTAAACTATGGAAGTTGATAAACAGACATAGACAATTTAGTAGTTCCGTGTATGGTGAACAGTAGATAGTTGAATCGTTGATAAATTTGTACTTCGACAACAATCCGATCGTTACGTGTATGGTACGCTTTAAGGTACAGTTTCCAAGCTGCGACTAGTCGTTGTGGCCGGCCGCAACGACCAGACGCAACGATTGATCGTTGCGTGTTTATTGGTTTCCTACCATACGAATGAATGCTGCGGCTGGCATTTATTTTCAGTTTAGTTTAGCTCGATATTTCAATGTGCACACACGTATTTTTTTTAACTTGTCGTTACAAATCATAAAAATGGAACAAGTTATTATAAATAATAATAATAATATAATCATACATTTATTAGAAGAAGAGGAAGAAGAATATACTTCAAATACATACCAGGAAACCAATGACCAATTTATTTAAAACAAGAGAAAAAGAAGGTTTCTTTCAAGTTTTAATAAATAGCTATTTAAGAGAAAATAAATATAAATTATTCCAAATTACATCTTTAAAATTGACATATTTATGTTTCTTGTGCGAACTGTCAAGCGATTCTCGATTTTTACCCACTTCTTCAACTAATAGTTCATCGTCAGTTGTAGTGAATAGAGTTTTCGATATTTTTCGATTGAATAAATTCGTTAATAAAAATATATAATAAATTCGTTCCAGATAAAATCGCAGTGCGTCGCACGCAATACACTGGTTCCGGAGCACTACGATCGTCGACTATTGTTGACACGCGCACGTCGATCGCACATTGGAAACCACGATAAGGCATTTATCTATAGAGCAGTCATTAACGCATTCGTTGCGCAACTTGGAAACCGTATCTTTAAAGGCTGTACCGCATCGATTTCATACGTGAGGAACGCACCACACAGATGCTGGTGCGGATAAACCGTAAATTAAATAATAAAACATAACGAACCTTCGACCGGCACCGTCGTAGACTGTACATCATTTTATGGGGCGTATTTATGGGGAGCCTTAAGAGCTCCCCCTTCTATAGAAGTCCAGAAAAAGTTTTTCAAGTCTGCCTATCAGATGTACACCTCGTAGAAGTTCGACGTAGTTCCGTTAAGAATTATTAGTAACGATTAAAAAATCGTTCGTGCCTGACGATTTTGATCGTAAAACCAGTCACACACGAATCGTGTACTAGGCGAACAATCGTCAATCGTCAATGCTTTACGAGTCGAGATACTTAACCGTCGTGTACAACGATCGTTTTCACTCCCCGAGTCACCGGTTGTTTCCCACCGGCTGTCGGTAAACGTGACACGAGTCAAAGAAATCATAAATAATCGCGTTTATCGATCGGCAAGTGACCAAACCGTCAAGTTAAAATACTCGGCAAACATACGCGAATACGGTGCCCGTCAAGTACTCGAGTCGTGTGGGACCGGTTCAAGGCTCCATAGGTACATAGGTACGCGTCGTACGTATCGGACAAACCGTACGAAACGGATCAATTCGTGGTAGTGCGTCCACTGTATCCGTAGCAATCGGATTGCCGATGCGACGGTCGGTTTTTTTTTTTTTTTACGTTTTTAGTAACATTCGCGGTTTCGTTGCGTGCGAAATCCGTATGACGTCATCCGCACACCAAGATCGAAAAAGTTGCCCCTTCGATCAATTTCGTCGGCATTACCGACGGACCGTTACGTGCGGTCCGTCCGCTGCCGGTCAGTGGACGCACATGTAAACGCTAATAGTTCTAAAATCCGTTCAATACGATCCGTCCGATACGCACGATGCGTACCTCAGAGCCCGGTACATAGCGCTTGACTTTGACGTGCGGTACTGCTGCGTTATGGTGATTTCGATTTGTTCTACCTTGGATCGATTTACTGACACGCACGCGTCTCGACTGCCGCACAATAACTATACGAGCCCGTATGCAATAAAAATACTTCCGAGAAGTTGATTTTATTATCAATGAAAAGTCGTAACCGACAGCACGGTCTTCGGTTTTCATCGCATAGTCGTTCGTAGAGACACTAGCGTAACCGACGACATTTTCTTAAACAAATTTGCCGACAGTGGCAAAGAAAGAAATTTAAAATTAATATGATTTGTTATATTATTATTACAGATTTGATTTCATTGCGAATCATTTTGTGAAAACGTTGAAAATTATAACAAACATTGAAATCGTTTATTAAATTCTCAACTCTATATTGTAATGGGCTGAATTTGGAAATTTTGGTTGAAGAAAATACCTCAGAACCCCCCCTTCCAATTTAAATACGCTCCTGGAGGGAGCGGATGCCATTTGTCTGACACGGAGAGGGCCAAATTAAACCGTTCTCGCAGCACCGAAAACATAACGGTTACAACGGTATAAAAATGATAACGAAACGATTGCCGCAGTACAGGTGAAACTATTTAACAATGGTTCGAAATAACATAATAACACCGATGTCGATGTTTTCGGTCGGCCGATCGAACTTCATTGGTAAACGGTAAAAAGACTCTGCTGTAGTTATGCGATTACGTTTTGAACGACGGAATAATCGTATACGTTTTCACATACATGCCTAATCTAACCATGTGTCTTGAGCACACGTGTGAATAAAATTAAACATTATAAACAAACGTGAACGTACGTATAAATAAATATAACATACCGCGATTACGATTTTATGTTGTTTTTTTGTGTGCTATTATTATTTTAAAAAAATATTTATTTTCAAAACTCTGTGCTGGGTAGTAAACGATTTAGCGTTTTAGATGCAATCGATTTTTTCAAATATTCCAAGTTTCGAATAATGTTCCGTGTAATCACGTGACAAGTGTACATACATAATATATACACTGGTACAAATACGAATTATTATTATTATCTGAGTTAAACATACCTCAAAAAATATATACCTATGTACACTCGTATTGTACGCTTCAATAATATTTACATTATAATTTACGGTATACCAATCAGTGAAGTATCGTAAATTATACGTTGGATGTTTTTAAGTTACATATTATTGTATGTACTCATTGAACAGTAAGCTTTCTTAAAACTAATTTTCCTTTTACGTTACATAACACTTTTAACTGGTTACATCACTTCTTTGAATACTGTTTGCTGAAGTAAGTAGGTACTATATTAAACACAAAATTTGTGGAATTTTATCTGCTTACGTCAATTACAATTGAAGATTTAACAAGACTAGTATCATACTCCCAACTGTTACATTTCTCCAGCGGCCAACTTTCGTTTACTAACTGTTCAAAGTTTCCAGGGGCTTCAGTAGACTCCAACACTTCTGTCCAGTTCACTGCATACCGCATACATCCTTTTTTCACTTTAGTGACATTACTCTGAAATGATAAAAGGTCTATAAGTTTGTTTAAGGAAAGAAATGTTTTGCAAGCTACTGAGTTGTAGTTCTTTTATTCTTATACTCATTTGAAAAATAGATTTTTCACCGATTCGAACGAATATTCATTCTACAATGGGCCTATTACTAACGTTTTGTAATTAAAAATCCATTTAATATACTATTACGTATGCGATGATGGATTTCGAATATCCCAAGATGATAACTGAGAAAACAATAAGAAACCGAAGGAAATATTGTACATCTTTAGAAAATAAAACAATAGATTTCGTTAATTTAAACAAAACGTATGATAGTTATAAATATATTCAAGCTGTGATCAAATTATGTACTTATTTATTTCCTATATTCGTAGAGATTGCAATATCATGCTGTATTAATCAACGGCATTTGTAAAACAAATATTCAATCATAATGAACACGCTTAGAAAACATAATTATTACACATTTAATACGTCATTACAACAACTTATGGATTAAATATAATGACGAAATATGCGTGTGACAAAAACTAATTGAATTTGGGAGAATGTGTTCGACATTTGACAAGTTAATTTTAACTTTATACAAATGTATGGACTTCTGAGAATTCTTAAACATTTCCATACTGACATTCTGTTTTTGCTTCAAAGTAATAACCATTTTACGTAGTTTTAGTTCAAAGAATGTAACGACGGTTAACATTTTATCGATAATTTTAAAATATAAATTCCTATAGTTCAAACATTTGAAATAAATTATTACAAAATATAAAATCAAACTTATCAAACTGCTCGTAGTTTTATGCCATAACAGTAATTAATAATAAAACAGTAATTATTAATTTCGTTTCGTTTTTTTCTCGCTTATATTTACTAGTATTTTAATTCGAATTAACACACTTGTTTGAATATTCAGGATTTGGCCGTGGTTGCGCAGTGTAACACAATTAACATATCAGTTTTATACAAAAATGAAAGCCCGTCAGGGATAATTCAATAAACTATTTCATACTACACACATGTTTACAAAAAAACAAGTGAATAATTTACAAAACGTGTACAGTTTTAGCTCTTTGCGTCTGGACTAATTCAGAAATTTGAAATGCATCGCATTCAAACGTGAACAATTACAGCCGCCCGTTTGCATCTGGTAATATTTTTTTAGACGATGAACGCGGCTCATGAGGTGTATAATTTAATTATTGTTGGATTATTACTTGTTCGTAAATTTGTCTTCTCTGCGCTGCGGTGAAATTAGACAGCTGTGGCTCAGCGCACCAGTATGGCGGAGTATCGGACATGAACAGTTGGTTGAATGCTCCGAAACCACACGGTATGCATGCGGGCAAGCAAACAAGCCACAATAATAATTTTTGATAACGACCAAACTCTCCAATGACTGGCAAAACTTCGTCCAAGTCTACTTCGTCCTGTGTACCAAAACAGTGATGTATACAACGGGCACTTGTTATAATTAAATGGTACCAAATTATTTTATTTTTAAAACGTTCAACAATCGCGGTGATGAGTTACAGAAAATTATCATCTCATCTATTCGCTTTAATATTCGTATAAGATCAATAAAAAATTTGGGAGAATATTGTACAATAGACCACAATAATATCCATTACAGAGGAAACTAACCTAACTATAATCAATTATTCTGAAACCGTCAAAAACTACGAATCTTCTTTGTAAAATACTCCATCAATGAAAACAGTTCAGTGTTTTCATTAAGAACTATCACGTACATTTGATTTGGACGATAGAAAGAATGTGCTATAGTGTACACATGAAGCATTTGGCACGTAACACTAAATCCAATGGAATTTAGGCCAAAAACAAGTCGTGAAACAAATTTAAATATTTGAAAAACACATGTTTTTTTTTAACAAGATTAACTGTATCCTATGTGTATTTTAGTGTAAGATGTATTTACCTATTTGTTTTAAATAAAATTAATTAATTGTTTACTTAAATAAACGTTCAAATATCGTACGTATTATTTATAACAATGCTGATAGGAATTTATTATAAACAATACATGTAATTATTTTAGGTAAATCATACAAAACTTAATAATAATTAAAAAAATAATTACAGAAACTTTTTCAATAATGTTTAAATTTCGAATTTTGGATTATGAAATGTTGCTAAAAATCGAGGAGAGAAGAAAATAAACTATTATTAAACTTAAATTAAAGTTTATGATTAAAAAAATAATTATTCTAATAGTTATAGAATATGACATAAATAATAGTTTTGTGATAATAAAAAGAAATTAAAAACAGGAATACTTACTTGTTTTATGTATAAAAATAAATCATAAATTAAAATATGATTATTATTATTTTAATCAATTTTCGAATTTTGAACGCTTGTATAAATATTATGACTCGTTTTTTTAGACTCACAATAAAATTAAAATTGTATGTGGTGTCGTTTAAGGTATTTGGAAGATTTTATATAAAATTGTAAATTCTCAAAATTAAAACTAATTTCTTCATCGAATACCTTTATTATCAATTAAAAACGTATTTAGAAAAATTATAAATTTCACCAGAGTAATAATTTCAAGAAATAATTTCTTACGCTTCCAAAATTATAATTGATCTCCGTTGCTCCACTTTATTATTATCGGAACAAAAACAAGATTACGGAAATAAAATTGATTCATATAAATATAGAAGTGACGTTTTTTTTGAGAAACGCTTTTTAAATATTTTAACAATTTGAGGATTAGAAGAGTTATCCTAAAGTAGCAAATTTATTTTTGTCGATAAACGTGTAAACTTTAAATTTTCTAAGTCATTAGATATTGAATTGAACTTGGAAAAAAAACCGTCTAAGACTAAAGTATTTCTCGAAACTAAAATTAATCAATAACAAAAACTTACTTACTTTGAATCGTACAATTTATAATACAAATTTATTATCATGTTGGGCATTTGAGTCTAAATGGTATCACAAAATTACTTAATCGCTTTGCATTACAAAAATAAAAAACTAAACATTTTTATCTACAAAATTAACAACTAACATATTACAATATTCTAACGTTTTTCCAACGAAATGAATTTTCATTTAATAATAAAACGCCTTGGGATTTATATTGGAAACATGGTGTATAAGATATTCAACTAAATATAAGTTCATGGAATTGCCTACGCTATTCGCCGTCCGACATTTAATTTTCCGCACACAAATGAAAATATTATATATTATTGATCGATACAGTGTACTCGACGGTTCTACGAAACCGTTCGAACATGACAATATTGTTTTTTATTTTACTCACAATTTTTTCTTTACTTCCCGAACGACTGTTATCCATGATGAACACCACAATGGACTACACATCGGACAAGTATCATTATTAAATTAACACTATTTAGCTTACATTGATTTTTTTATTTTCGTTTTATCCGAAGACCTTCAACTATTACCAATATGTATTCGAAGCATTAAACCACGTAGGTACATACCTACGTATAAAACTACGAACGAATGAAATGACCGTAAATAAAAATTCTACCGAAATAAAACGGGCCGGATCGAATGTAAATAATCGTTTGGTTAAGTGAGAAGTGAGCTCACCGATATCTTTTACATTTTCAAAAAACGCTAATAAATTACTGCAGCGTAAAAATCTCATAAGATTTTCTGTATAGCTTAAACATAAGTTCTATCGTATATTTTTGAAAATAATATGTAACTCTAAAACATAAATCGAATACCTATTACTCGTTATTATTTACTATTTTTGTTGACGTAAGGAAATTAATAGCTAATATGAAATATGAAATACTTGAATATTCATTAACGGCAGGATTCGACTTACAATTTAGATCACGTGAACTACAATAAGTATTTGGCACTGTACACGATTGAAAAAAATTAGAAATTCGTCTCATATACATTATGTTCATAGCTATAATCACACAAGCAAAACACCAACTAATTGTAACGATCGGATCACAGCGCGCTGGTTACAGTATGATATTCAAATATTTTAGGTTTTTTGTATCGTTTAAGACGGATTGATTCGGAGAATTTTTTTTTATTTTTCATCCCACATGAGTGTATAACTAAAAAATTCGTCCACGGCTGTAGCTTATTATCGAAAATTTGGAGTGGGCCACAACAGATGGGTTGTAAACATTTCGTTTCACAACCGTAATTTGAAAATTAACTAATGCAACGTTATGGCGTGTTAAAGTGTAGAACGCGAAATAACCCGTTTACTCACAATCGTCCTAGTGAAGCGGTAAACATACAAAATCAAAGCCGTTGATAATTATTGTTCTCAGATAATAATACGCCGACCAAGTTCACGAGTAGCGTGCGCGCGAGAAAGGCACTACTGCTGGGCGTACACTCGACATTCGGTTGCATTGACAATGATCATACGGACAGAAGAGAGAAAAACAAAAACGCATGCCAACACTTTCACTTTGGTTAGGGCACCGGCGATCAGATACGCCACTGTGTGTAGCAGTGAGGAAATCGTAATAATACCAAAACATTATTATTTAATATGTATTATCTCCGTTTCATAATGCCAATGGGTGTGGAGCATGCTCGTTGAGGCCACTGCCGACTGGACTTCGAGATAGTGTGTGCGCGACAACGTGCGCCGAACAAGCTCACGGAACAATAGTAGCGCGAAGACATGAACGAGATGGTGCTGTTTATTTTGGTGTACTTTGCGGCCGTCGCATCTGCTGCTAAGGTGCCCGATTTGCATTTGGCCTCGTCTAAAATCGGACTTGCGCCCAACAACACGATTCAAGTAAGGCCGCAGGTTTCAATCGATTCAAACTGTAATACAGATTTGATTTTTAAATACTGTTTTCGACCGCCGACGGTATAAATATTTCGCGTGCAAACCATTGTACTTACTTATTGTTCGAATTTCTCCGAAATAAAAATAAAACATACAACTGGCATTTCTTTTTATGGTTTTACGTAATGTATTCTTATTGTTATTTGATTTCAATATTCGAAATATGTATACGGTTTGACCGAGGTTTATAAAGGTTGGGTTAGTTCAAATATTGAAATCGCAAAAATATATTTATTGCATAAGTAATCGAAAACAGTATTTCGATCAGTGAATATTTTTTTTTATTTACAGTATTTTGATCAGTGAATATTTTTATTTATTTATTTTTTATTTTTTGGATATGGGTAATGTCGGGATTGATTTCATTGCTCTGATTTTAATACTAAATACTGAATAAATAAATAAATGTATACAAAAAACTATACTGATCTGAATTATTCACAATAATTCGATGATTATATCCTGGAAAAACATGAAACAGATTAATATATTCTTATGATGATAAACTTTGGAATACCAATATTAAATTAACTAACCCACTACTTTACAATTTTATTCCTGAATGTATGTACAATTGCCTTATGTAAAATATTCCTATACAAGTGATACATGACTGATATTTTATTGTTTAACGAGTTTTCCTTTACATAAAAAATAAAAATTATTATTTAACACTGAAATCCATGAATTTATTAATCTACTATTTTAAAATTAATCGTTATTTGTTTTTTAGTATTTAATGTTTTAAAATAATATACTCATATTAATATTATTATTATAATTCAAACAGAATTAATGAAGCCTGTTGAAGCCTTATTTTCTAATAAAAAAAAAAAAAAATATGAAAATTTATTCTACATAACCCATTCGCTACAGTACAAACAAAAATGACTACATGAGAAACATAAAGTTTAAGTTTCACTTGACTATTTTATTGAAATGTAATCCTATTAACTAATGTTCATAATAGATTAATTAAACGTAATACATTTTTCACATTTATAATCTTTAAGTGTAGTTAAATAACAACAGTAAACTATTATATTTATTCAAAATCACTCCAGAGTTGAATTATTTGATGTGTATCTTACATTATATCAACTCACAACGTATGCCAAAAATCCACTTCTACTAAGTTATTTCTGTATCGCCGAAAAATTATCGCTAAAAACAAAGCAAAAATTATAATAATTTATTGTACTAACAGTTGAAGTTTATTTCAATTATCACTAAAGAAAACTAAAAAATACGTAGGTGCTCCTAATTGTGCTGACTGTAGAATTTTACATATGAAAAAAATAAATTTCAAATACACTTTGTACAAAATATTGATATTGTTCAATTCTAGTAATAAATATTTTTGGAGAAAAAAATTAAACAGTTACATGATTAAAACTGTCTAAGGTGGAATCGCGTTGAACCCAGGACATGTTCCGTTTTAGACAAGTTTCCGGTCCATATCAGTTACATAATTTACAATAACATTTGTGACCGAACCAATTACAATTACTATTAAAACGGGTTTCCAGTTTCTTCGGGATCCATCTTAGACAAGTTTTACTGTATTAGATCGGAAGTGGAACAGAAAATAAAATCAACCTATAATAAATTATTACACTTGTTTCTGAAATAAAAATCTGTTACCAACAGTTATTTATTGTTGTTTCCACTGTTCGTATGAAAGTTAAAAAAACGTAGAACAAATTGAACGCTTTTAACGCACAGTGATTTATCGACCTTACAACCGAGAGTCTAGACTTTTGTTGTCGTCGTGAACAATGAGTTGTTTCCCCTGTACAAAATGTTTCGCAATAGTGCCGCGGGGCTTTATGCGTCTAAAATATCACATTGCGACGTTGTACGATTGTGTTGATTTTTATTAAACTGTATAAGTTTGTCGATTGAAAACTGAAAGGATTCGAAAACGTACAAAGGTCAAAAGCATAAGTTGTTAATAGAAACGAAATTCAAACGTCAAGTAAACATTTTCGGTGACCATAATAAAAATCCAGAGAATAAATCGATCGTTCGGTGATAATATTACGGACGAAGTGTAGGTATAGTGTTGCGTAATAATAAAGCAATAATAAACAGTCGTATAGTTCGATGCACGCCTTTAGACGGGCACTTGATAGTGTTATCTGACGTTTAAGAAAGGTCTGAATTTATGATTTGAAACTCAAATCGCTATAAGTTTTACGAAAAACGCGTAAACTATAAAAACCCAATCGTAAATGGTTTATGTAGTTTTCCGATGAAAACAATCGGGACTTTATACGGAATGAAAACGGTTGTGTTTGTTTCAGAATCTGCAGTTCGAAGATTTGACGTTCAACCTAACGGATTTCACGATTTGCACGTGGATAAAACTGTCCAACTTGTCTCACACGCAAACCATTTTCCGCCTGGGTAAGTAACGATGAACGAAACGCATACGAACACGAAGCGCAAACGAAAGTTCGCCGAAAAATGTGGTGTTCGAACCGACGAATGCGCGGGATACACGGAAACACGTTTCCTCCCCCCTCCCCTCTTTCTCTCACTGCGTTGGTGCCGGGACGAAGTTGTCTGTAGTTTATTTTCTCGAACACATGTGCGTTCGTGTTCAACGTACGACGGTCTCGGTACGTCGTTATCCCGTCGGCCCTCCCGGCACCGCGATCGGGGGCCGTAGCGCGCGGATCCGCTATTGTCACCAGTACACGGCACGTCACTAAAGTGCGCCGTTCGTTTCCAGGAAACGAGAGAGAAACGCTGATGCTGTGGCGGATGCACGTGCACCCGAAGGACACGGTGCGCATGACGATAAAGAACCGACTGGTCGCCTCGGAGGGCATGCAACTGCCCAGAGGCCGATGGAGTCACGTTTGCTTCCAGTGGAAAGGATTGACCGGCGTCTGGGCGATGTTCGTCGACTCGAAGATCCATTCGGTCGGACAAGTGCCTGCCGTCGGCAACGATGACGTAAGTGCATTTGCCATTGAGCGGAACGTAACATCGCATGCGGTTAGGATTGAGCGCGCGTGCGGTCCGGTTTATTTGCGCGGTACGGTCGTCAAGAGCTTTCCGCGTGTAATTGAATCGACAGTCGGGATATGCAATGCGTGCGTGGCCACGAATAGACACGCGTTGCGTTGCTGTTCGCTAAGCGCGATTTTTTATTTTTATTTTTTAAACCGTTATCGATTCGTAGAGCACGAAAAAAAAAAAAAATACGCTCGAGAAAGTTTCTTCTCGCCTTTTTCTTCTGCTGTTCTTATTTTTTTATTTTATTTTTTTTTTTTCGTCCAACCTTCGTGACGCAAACGCCGTACCCGAATACTTGATGCCATGCCAAAGCTACGAATCGTATCAGATAAAAAAGAAGTATTTTCCACCCAATGAAACCAACATTTTTTACGGCCGACGCCCACGTGTTGGATGAACGTAAAATCTCGTTCGCCCTCTTTGTTTCCGAATTGACCGTGTAACGCCGTTAACCGGAATCCAACCAACATGATATGCCCGAAAATGTCGAAAATGTCTCCAGCAATGTTTTTTTTTTACTTTTCCGAAGTCGACGGGTTATGTTCAACAAACAAAATATTATGTGCCGAAAAAATATTCCGAACCATTTAGGTTTGAGTAATACACTAGCATTAGCTAATCACATGTTACAGAGCTGAATACGTAGTTATTACAGTTATAATCTGATCTCGGGACTTAATGCGTTTGAAAATACAGTTTTAATATTTTTCTGCGCATTTAAAAGGTCTGAAACATCATTTTTTTCGAATTTTCATTGCAATACTTTGCAATATTCTTCGTTTTCGTTAAGTTCTACATGTTATTTATTGCTTGTTACGTGTTCTCGATATTCTTCGTTTTTTGTTAGTATCGCTCGAAGTATTCTATAAAACTGCATCAACACCTCTATTGATTTTAAGAGATTAAATAACTTAAAGTACGGATTAACGTGCGTTTAATTACAGTCCCGTTGTCACTGTATAAAGTTATCTGACGTGACACCGAAAACGAATTATTCGTTACAATTATTTTATACGGTTTCTGTAATACTGGCTTTGAATTAGGTATCATATCCGCATTTTTTTTTTCTAATAATATCAATGCGTTCATCGTTGTTTAAACAAAAAAATTCCACGTTATACATTGACCTATCTACGAAAAAGTGATTATGCGCTTTGGTTACGCGTCCGTCGCACCGCCGTCGCCTCGGACACCGACACCGTCATGTCACATTGACCGCCTCGTGTACACAAACACGTAACCGCAAACACGGCGCTCGTATTTTATTTTTTTTTTATTTTTTTATTTACAATATCCGGTTAAAAGTGTATTATAATAATACGAAACACAGGCGGCGTTAACGAGACGGTAACACACCGAGCGTTTGATTCGCAATACTTCGCTGATTGCACAATACACAAACGTTAACGGGAATCGATTAACCGATTGACTAGGCAGTTTTTTCGTCGCGAAAATGTACAATATATCTGCTCGACGGTGGTTTACCGATAAAATACGATTGTGGTCACAGTATGTTATTATGTGAATCAATTGATGTTCGTGTGCACGAGGCTCTTTATGTAATTTATTACGCGATAATTAACACCGAACGCGTGTTTTATAATTATGAAGTTTTTTTTTTCTTCTTTTCCGCGGTGGAGATAGTAAGATTTCTATTATGCTATATCGTAGTGAGCGAACCAACCGTTATTTAAATACCCATCTCCATGCCTGGTGGAATTTTGCGTTTCTAATTATGATTGATAACAAAAAAAAAGTAAAAATCGAACAATATCTTTTACTACATAATGTGTGATATTGTCGATCAAAAGAAAATATCGAAGTTATATTTATTGCATTGAAAGTGTGTTATTATTGTCTCTCGCACTCCTATTGTGACAAAATGTATTTTCTACGCATATCGATGAAATTAAATAGAAACAATCGATACAGTGAGGAACATACTGCGAAGGGTGCATCTTGAAAAGCGCGTTTTTGAAATAATATTTACTTACTCGTGTAGTCATTCGTTTCAATGAATGCAAAGGTTTCAGTTGCGCTTAAAACATTATCGTTTTCAACAAACATGACATAAAATAATCACAGTTTTTCCTGATTTCACATTTTAATTTTTTAAATTCCGAAAACCAAAAAATACCGTTAAAAATCTATTTGTAAGACGCTTATAGTCTCAATAATAATAAAAATAATAATAAAATAATAAACAAAAAAATTTAAAAAAATTTTTTACGAAACGCGATTCATTACTCGTCTATTTGATCATTATCTAATACACTTAAAAATCCGATTTTGTATGCATATGGCGTGATTCAATATATTTGTTCAGTGATGTGTATATTACTGTGTTGCCACATTCAACAATGAAAAACGAACACATCGATAAATGTTCAAAACAATAGGCAAATAAAACAATTGGTCAAATAATATAAACAATGCGATTTCTAATCTAAGATGGAATTTCAATATCCCTTCAAATAAAAATATATTAAAATCCTCTATATGTATAATTTTCTATAGTATACAGAATGAAAAATACCCCGGGTTCAATAACAGTAGTTTGTATAACATATGCATAATCAATAATTATTTTACTCAAGTGGCTATATATTGTACTTAATACTCCTGCAGTTTAACAGTACTGATATTTTAAAACTAATATATAAATAGATATATACTCAATACAAGTAAAATTTCCCCTAAATTTAACAATATATAGTACCACATACAACATTTGGTTTGTTTACTTAGTTAATAATATAAATATATATATATATATATTCAGATATGAAATATAATAATAAATATAAGTCCAGTAAATAACTTTCTTTATATATATATATAAATATATGTTCGTGAATACCGCACCAGTAATCGAAATCATGACTTAAAACCATTTTGGCATATATCCATGTGAACTGCGTCAGTGACAAATCATAAATTACTGTTATATGCTTTTAGTCATAATGAATACTTTTATCTTATTTTAATAATTGGATACTTAAATTACTCTGATATTTTTTTTTAAAAAAAAAAGACTCTTATTTAAATAATTATAATGCTGGTGATTATAGTTGAAAGTAGTATGTTATATATTAAATAATTAATATTACATATCAACCTAATAATAATAAAATAATTGCACTGTTGGTCAATTTGTTACACAAAGTCAAACATTGTAACGATATATATATATATAAATTCTCAAATAATACACGGAATAAAAATACGAACACAATTTAATCAAATATCAAGAGCGTTTTTGTCCACCTTTCTTCGTTTTTATATTTAATACAATAATTTTTATACATTCATTAATTTTGGATTTTGAGACTTGACGATTTAAACAGAATGTTAACAAAAATCTCTACGCTTGAGTTATCATAAAAGTCAAAAGTTTTGGTCCGACAATTATTTTTTTAAGTTTTTCATAAAATCAAATATATATATAGTATATATATATATATATTGTCAATATATCAAAAAAAATCATGCGCAGAATGGTATAAAAATTCTATCTGCCATGGAATATATTTTCTATTAATTATATTTATTTATTTTTGAATGCTAGCGATGTAATAATAGAGTAATTTTATTTGAATATTAAAAGTTAACAATGGAAACTAGAAGTAATAAAACGTCGATAAAATTATATTATCTTTTTTTTATATTCCATAGATGTTAAGTTAGTTAATTTAACATAATAATGTCATATTTTTAACGACCTGCGACAAATTTGTATGCGGCGACAAATACCGCTTTATCGTCACGATAAGAAGACGTATTAATTTGAAACATTTGAATGACATACAAAAGTAACAAACAAGTGTTGGTTGAAATATGTTTTTAAATTTATTTTTTTCAAAACTTGTCCAGTTCAATGCGCAATGTAATGCGGAATTGTGTTCCATATCGATTAACCCTTCACTGCATGATTTTTTTTTTTTATTCGAAAAAAATGTTTTTATATGTAAAATACCCAGTAGATTTAATAAAAAATGGTAAAAAATTCAATTTTTGACTCCTAAGTAAAGATTTTGTCAGTTTTTTAATTAATGCACGAGTGTACTTCCATGCAGCTAGTTATTAAAAATTATATTGTGTGCGTACCTACTGATAAAATACTTAAATCGATGCGCGAAGAAGGGTAGCCCCGAGCCGGTAACCCTTAACATTTTACCGACCACCCATCGGCCATTTTGTTATTAAAATAACGCAAACAATCAAGTTAAACCTAAAGTTCAACTAAAACTTCTATTGTGTTCATTTATATGGAAAATAAGGGAATTTCCGCTATAGAATTAAAACCGGTGTAGTCACCTACAGGGCCGGCGTGACGGCAAGGCGACACAGGCGGTCGCCTAAGGCGTCAAAACATTTATTTTTTTTATTTTGAAAATATAAATTATAATTATATACGTATGAAAATATTGTTTGATAAAAATCCCTAGGTATTTTTATTGTTTGTTCCGAAGTACGTCACTTCTAACACATATATGTAGTCGCCACCAAATCAGTTTATTCCTTTTAAATTGCTCCTAATTTCTATAATACATAACGTATTGATAAATAATTTACAAGTTGAGTGTATAAAGTTTTTCCATATTTCTGTCCGTGAAAAAATATTTTCCAGTGTGTTATAGCTTAAAGTTTGTTGTATGCAAAATGTGCGATTTGGCATTTTGTCCTTAGGCATTATTTAGTCTTACCTCGGCCCTGGTCACCTGTATAATATAGGCCTCGCGATAGCCCTCACGACAATAATTTGGAGCACGTCACACCTAATATTATATAGTGTCGTTGTCGGACACCGCACGACGCAATATCTTACGACCCACGTATTGTGTGTTATACAAACGTTTAAGATATTAATTTAAGGGTTCGAATTTTTGAGGATAATGGTAAACATTATTAGCCATTACGAATTAATTTCGTCCTTAGGTAAGCCGTCCTACTTCTAATACATCGCACCAACGTGTCCTATGTCCTCTATGTGCTTTTTAATAATTTGTCAGACGGTATACTCGTATACCAGAATGACGTTTCCATTTTATGTGGTAGGGTTTTTTTTTACGCTGAGATCACGTAAAGAAGTTTAGTAGCATAGCTGTTTTAATTTTTTCTCGTTACAAATGGTTCGAACAAGTTTTCTATATATTATCTTCTTCTTAAGCTAACTGTTATTTGTTGAATTATCAATTATAATTGCGCAAGATAAATTAACTTTATTCAATCGATAACTTTTTTCTGATACTTGGAAAAAATAAAGAATTCGGGTTTGGATATTGTAATTTCATATATTATACAAAAACATTACAAATAGTCAAAATATTTGATAGAGAAAAAGCCAGAGACGTGCTTAGGGAGAGGAGGAGGTAAGAGCTATATCTACTCCATTGTTTTTTTTTATTAGTTATTAAAGCTGTTTTAGAGTCATTACTTTTTATTAGTTATTAGCAAAAAGTTATTATTTATGACCCACAATAAACATTCATTATACAGACTATATGTATACATAATGGTCATTGGCGTGCTATACGACCTATACCTACCTGTTATCTGTATTAATATTTCTTAAATATCGGTTTCCTAACTTTCTCTAAAAAATGTAATTTTATTTTTTTATTGTTTTTTTCTAAGTATATGAAATATGTTGTTGTATAATATCTGTGAATGATAATACATGTCCCACAAATTATTCTGTTATTTTATCAGTAAAACCAAGGTACTATCCTTCTTTTTATTATTTATGTTGTCATCTCGATAACTCGATTCTGATAAGATGATTTACACCAATACGTTACGACATTGCGATTAATTAGATTAGGATTCGGAAAAATTCGACTGTACAATTGTTGTTAATCACAACTGCAAATTGACTTAATTACAGAATTGAAAAATATTGTTTCTGAATTTACATCTAATAACTACAACTTCGAAGTAGTATTTGATGATGCATTAAACTTTTGTACTGAATTTAATATAAAGATTCTAAAAGTTAGGAAATATATTATTTATTTTCATTTGAAGTCCCCCTAAAAATGACTGCAAAAGTTTATAAAATTTAGAGTTTCATAAATAAAAAAAAAAATTATTTCATTGTCCTCTCTCTTCTTTCCTAACTTCTTCAATGGATTTCCGCTTATATTTGTTATTTACACTGTGTCTTTTATAATCCATTTTCAGTCCCAGTAAGTGGCCATTTGAAATAGTCCGACCAAAAGTTTTCTAACTGTGGATCTACCCTTGATTAGAGTGTTATAATTTAGTTTAATTTAAATTCTAGAACAATTCTCAAATTTACATAATTATAACCGAGAAACTATTTTGGAGAGCTCGAAACATAAATCCCATAGTTAGTTAGTCTACATAATTGTGATCTTGGTATTACTACGATAATTCATTTAAATTTATTACTTTTAATACCCTCCTCCATGTAGAAGCATATAGAATATTATCATCCATATGGCCATGTATTTTGCTATAACTATTCGAATATATAATACACCAATGGTAAAATGAAAATGCGAGGCAAGTTTATACACATAATAGTCAATATTCATTATTTTTGTTCATTAATGTATGTACCATTGATAATGGTGTATTTTCAGGGCTATATAATTCAACAAACTGAATACAATTTTCCAGTCATGTTTGATTAACGCACACAGTATAAATACCTTAGTAAAAAACTATATTATTATGTACAAGATTATTGCGTTCTATAATATAATGTGTCCATCGCAGTTTTTACATTTACAAACAATATTCTTCTAACCTACCTGTTTTTGGTACTTACAGTTATTTTTTGTTTGTCGAAATAGACACATCACCGGAGTTCAATTGTTTTGTTCTACAGCTAAGGCCACCGAAATCCGCAAAAGAAAATGTAATAACGATAAAATCATTATTATGTTTAAGACTATTGTATATTTTATTCATTATTCAACTGAATCGTTGAACTAATATTGTCATACTGATACGATCAAAATATTTAGTTCACAACTAATAATCCTTTTATATTTTTAACCTTCAACTATTGAAAATAAAAATATACTCATTTCAGATTCCCGGGTGTATGAATGTTGATTATAAATACATATATAATAGAGTGTAATAACTGTAAGAGTTATATTCAATAGATATTATTTTCATACTATTCACTGTTTATATTCTTTATTAAATAACCGTAAGTACTGCAGTAGTCTAAATACACCTATCTACTGACATGCAGTAGAAAAAAAAACTCGCATCTGCATTCATTACACTAATCAAATTTTTTTCATTGACG
The DNA here is from genome assembly GCA_034509805.1 of Sipha maydis. Taxonomy (NCBI): domain Eukaryota; kingdom Metazoa; phylum Arthropoda; class Insecta; order Hemiptera; family Aphididae; genus Sipha; species Sipha maydis. The sequence goes on from JASXSY010001721.1 coordinate 130,574, forward strand.
CACTCAAAGTTATAAGTATATTCTGTATCTATAAAAACCCATAAAGTTCGCATGCAAATAAAACATTAGGTTCTATGCTCAACAATAATTGTTAAAAATAATGGTACCTAATTGTACAATACACATATAATTATAACTTTTGTTGGGCTATATTCAATAACGGTTAAAATATATGTTTATACAACAAACAAAATAATTTTAATGTAATTATTTACACGGATTATCTATACGAATACAGCATATATTTATATACATGTAATAATAACATAATATTTTTTAATGACTATTAAAATTTAAAAGTAGTTATTAGTTTTCTTAATCTTTTAACAATGAAGCCATCAATACTGTAGAAATATACTTGCGTCGACATTTTTTTTTTTTTTTTTAAACTAATTGTGATTGTCGATTGTAATTGTTGAGGAAAAGTAAATGTCTCTGATTTTTTTTGATTTGTTAAACAAAACTGCAAACTTATTAAACAGTTTATCGTGGTTATGGGTCAAAACCCGATGATTTCTGTTTCGCATATTAGTACGAATATGTGTAATTAATTTTTGTCATGCCCTAGATTTCTCAAACCGGGTCCTGTTGATTATTACCGTAACATTTAACATGACGACATGACTGTAACTGTATTATTTTTATAAATAATCAATGGCCCAAATAGGCAGACTAGAGCTCTAGCAGAGGACTTCCCTTGCAAGCCTATCCTTATGCACACGGAATGTTCATTATTCAGAAAGTATGACAACCGTTATATTTATAAATGCACAAATGTATATTACAGACGCGACAGTCAATAATTATTTAACTGTACACATAATAATTATTCAGGTTAGTACCACTCATGCTTGGAAAATTGTAAGTTGAAATTATATCACCTATGTTGTACATCGTGACGTAGTTATCAAACAATACAGACAGTATATGTATTGTTAACTGTCGAATATTCTTGTGAAAGATAAATGAAATGAACATATCGCGCCAAAACTACAATCCCAACATGACGTTTCTTCTATCAATGAGTTAAATCGCATTATAAATCGATTCGAAAATGTACATTCGATCCGGGCCTTCTTCAGTCCATTCCTGTTTAAATAACTGATAATTTATAAAGTCAGCCTAAATATAAATATATATATCTGTATAATAAAGTGAAGTACGATGTAATAATATTTTAAAACCCTGTCGATGAGAGATAATCCTTCAAAAACGTAGGAAGTCGGCTGCGGTATATCTAACTTTGGTCTTTTCCGAAAGTGGCTTATACGACGTATGACGCGACGTATACCAACCTATACCTTTATTAGGTACACTAACGTGCGGCTACGGATCAAAAATCTGACCAGAGAAATTAGCGTTGAACTCCTATACAGAAACTCTTGATTTACGAGTTTTCCTACAGTGCTCATTCTGTGCTAAAATAAATAAATAAACAATAATAAGATGATAATAATAATATTAATAAAAAATAATTATTAACCATGGGTTTGGCATATTTAATGAGGATAAATTTTTGAACGCAATGTAAATGTAAAAATATTTATCTACGTACCCATGTACGTGATATCGAACGTAAAGTTTACTGTTTGGTACGATCGACCGTAAACAGCAATGATATATGAGTCGTATTGAACGCAGACCAGTATTGTAATGGTTTTACAATACCTGTTGAAAAAAAAACAATCATTAATACCATTCTGATTTACCGTAAATCGAGGTGCAAACGGATCGATTATCGTTTTTTAAATTTTCACCGAATCGTTAAGTTGAAAAATACGGTGCGCGCAAAGTATATTAAAGTGCACCGGGTGCTCGTGTTTCGAGCCCCGGTAACAACCGTAAAACCGCAACGTGCGTGCCCGAGCCTATTACTTCGCAGCGCGATAAAGATAAAACTCCTACCGCGGTTGTGGTAGTGGTGGTGGTGGTGGTGGTGGTGGTGGCGATTTTACGGGCTAATAAAAATATGTTTACACGAGAGCGATATTGGCCGTTTTGCAGACGACGGCGACGTGGAGGTTGCGCGGCAAAGGTACCGGCATCGTCGGCGACGACGGCGCGCCCTGCCGGAACGCGTGGCAAACGTACGGCCTGTACATGACCGGATCGTCGGAGGCGGGCGGCACGCCGACGCGGAACGCGACCGGACCGGCGAAAAACGTCGTCCCGCGGCAAGCCCAAGAACAACAGCAAGCGGCAGGCGGTGTTCGACTCGGAACCGAACGACCCGGGCACCGGCGGCGGTGGCGGCTCAGCGACGCCCAAACCGTTCCAGTGGCTGACCAAAACGTTCGCGTTCATCAAACGCATGTTCACGTTCGTCATCATACCGTTCTTCAAGTTCGTGCGCAACACGTTCTTCCAGACCCGGTCGTCGGACGACACGGTGGTGGACGTCAGCGAGACGCACCTGACCGTCAGCGAAGTCAAGTTCGAGCCGCCGCCGTCGTCCACCGAAAAAGTGACGGCTGCGGCGGCGGCCGCGGACGGTTTCCCGGGCGGCGACGGCGACAAGAGCAAGCGACACGCGTCGACGCCGACCGGACGCGAAACGCACGCCGCCGACGTTACGGCGTGCGGCGCCGGCGACGACCGCGTCACCGTGGCCGACCTGGTGGCCGCGGGCGCCGCGCCGCCCGCCGACGACGACGGCCGTCACCCGTTGTCGCCCAACGCCCGGCGGTACCTGCGGATGGTCAGCGACGGGCTGAAGGACGTGGGCGTGAACGCGGCGTTCGTCCGCCGGGCGTTCGCGTGCTGCGGCCGGCACGGGCTGTTCGGTTCGCCGGCCGACCACGTCGTTATCGACTGGGACCGTACGCCGGCCCGGGCGCACAACGTGACCGTGTCGCCGCACGCCTGCGGCCGCTCGTGACGGTCTCGGAGACGTGGTCCGCGGTTTCGGGGGAACGAGATTGACGGTTCGTATCCACACGGGTCCGGAGCGTAAACCAGTAAAAAGTTTGTTTTCGTGAAATTCACCGGTCTAGTGTTTTTTTTTTATTTTTTTTTTTTTGTAAATAACAATGTTCAACGCGCAACGCGGATTACGCCATCGAATCGAAAAGTGAAAAAAAAAAAAATAAAAAATAAAAAATAAAATTATCGAATACATCTACACAGACGCAAGCGAATCATTCGGTTACGTTTAATACAAGTCGTGTGAAAGACTATCGTAAACTTGCACCGATTTTTCCCGTTTTGTGGACGCTGCCATTCGTATAGAACCGACAAAGATTGCACGCGCATTTCGCATGATACGTATTATGTATGGACACCATACATTAGTGCGTCATCAAAGTGCAATCATCTGGGAATCATGTCGCGCGCGTTCCAAACTTTTAACACGTGGTGTGACGGTAAACAATCAAAACCGATTTTGATGTACTGCACAGCAGATTTATATCGGTGTGCAGACTGAAGGGTGAAAACAGTTCGACATTAATTTGACTACGGAACTCGGTGCGATTGACTGTACAGTAAATGAACGAGCGCAACACGTTAACGCGCGCACGGTTAAGTCCGCGAACCCCTCATCACCATCGCGCGTATTGCCCGAGTCGAGGCGTGCTGATAAAATATTGCAACAACGTTCGCACCCTTTTCATCCTACCCTCATTCCCGTTCATCCGACTCAATCGACTAACGCTCCTCCCAACCCGTAATCATCAGATTTCATCAATTTATCAATTCAAAAATCCATCGGACGAAATCGCGTACATACGATCGTTCGTTGTGCACCGCGCACGCGGGAACAACGCACGTCCGGAGATTACGTGAAACAATTTCGTCGGTTTTCTCACGTCCGACTGCGTACAATACGCATTCAATACGCGCGAGTACAGCAATCTGTACCCACCGTAGGTGGTTACAACGAGCGTGCGTGTTATGACAAAAAATAAAAATAGTAATAAAAATGAAAATAATAATAATAATAACAATAATGTTAAGATTTACGAAACTCCGTCGCCGCTATTGGAACGCGTGCGTTACATTCGCATTACAATCGAAACGTCATATTACGCGGTGTCTGCAGCGATGTATGTAATGAATTCAATATAACGCGTTTAAATGTGCGTAGTTATTTGACAATAATAGTAATAATAGATATATTGTATTGAAAATAGACCTTTATTCCTTCTTTAGGACTGTTGTAAATATAATGTACTCAGATATTATATATATATGTATTTGTATTATTTTTTTATTATTATTATTTTTTTTTTTTTAACTTCGTAATCGTGTTAAAATTACACATATTGTTATTATTTCACAATGTTAAACGTCGTCGTAATTTTTGCATTTATTTTATATATATATTTTAATCGTTATTAGTCGTCATATTATTATTATTATTATTATGATATATGTATTATGTAATACGTTCGCTTTTGTTTAGTTCATTTAATTTTTTTCTACTATAATTATTTATAACATCGTAGTCTATTTTATTACGTTAATATTAAGTTATATATATGTCTGCAATGTTATATAATATAACAGTATACATATTTAATAAGTGTGCAGCTTTTTTTGTTACCTATCAAAACACTGCTTTTTATACTCCGTTAACTATTGCGTTACACTGTCACCTCAACTATGGGTTAAATCAGCTAAACGTGTACAAAACATTATTTTGTTTTCAATATACATTACTAACGCCTATACATCGTGGCGCCATTTATGAAAGACAAATTTTACTTTGGCACATCCATTATTTTACACGTTTGTGTATTGGTCCAAACCAAATTAATTTTTGACTCCATGAATACTAATGACGTTATTATTGTGTCGAAACGGAACATTGAAAACGGCGATACTGGTTCGTGCCAAGATGAATGGAGTTCACAATCTGATACCAGGACGTCTATATGGTTCTTGTTTATGTTAGCACGTGTTTGAACATTAAGCCTTGTTAGATCTAGGTGCCCTCAATTAAAATCTTCGACTTAACTACTCCATTGACCCCACAAGTCGTTGACTATTAATTACTGATTATAATTACTACACCATGGAGATCTATATAATTTTACTTTATTATACATTGTTAATTATTCAACAATGAGGTGTAATGTATTAATTAAAATATTACTTACAAATGACAATCGGCCAACATAACATTGTAAATCCTCACACTGGGTATTGAATGTGTTTTGTATTCCTGCGTATTCGTGTGCACTATAAATATATATGTACATTTTTAATGATTTTTTTTCAGGTTAAACTGTATGTTTGTATAAAACCATAGATATCATTTTTACAGTTGTCTTTTCTGTGCACACGAACGTTTTTTGTTGAAACATCGTATCATAATTTTGTAATAATACTTCAAAATGATTGCATCAACTATAGGTTGTAAAATACTCAACACTTTAAATTACGATTGTTTTGTAAGAAAATAAACTAATCGAGGCAAAACGGTTTTATTTTTATTCGGCTTTAGCTTTTTAACTATATCACGATGCATCGTCCAATACAAGCAATTTTAAATCGTTTTAATAGTTACCCGTTCGTTGCAATTAGATTAATATCAAATATTCCTACCGATAATTTTGTGTTCACGCTAAACCGTCGTATAAACGGATGTAATTTCAACTGAATCGGCATTTGCAGCAGTTATTGAAAATTATGGCAACAAATTAATTTGTACAATAAACTGCCAAATAGAATTCTATAAAATATCATTGAGTCATAATATCAACGGAGGTGAATACAAATGTTGAACATGTATTTATATATCACGAAGGAAATATAATACGTCTGAAATCGACCAACCGTGCCGCGGTAATAATTGTCTGCAGCTGATATAAATTTAATATTTCCCTGTGTGTACACGAAGTCAACAGCTATAATACAATACTTACTCACGTCTTGTTCTACATTCATTATTATTAGGTCAAACACGAGTTCGGTTACAACCCGCGAGGACGGTAAAGGTATTGTGTATAGTGTATACCGAATAACTCACGTCGTCGAATGATACCGACATAACCCGGGAAAATAATACACTTTACCCTTTTAGCCAGCCACCGTCGGTTTTTTGGAACACACCCGGCCGCAACGGCGGGAATAGGTCACCGATAGACGGCGCAAGGTGATGAAATGAAAGAGAAATAAATGTATATCCGACCTAACTTAACCTATTTATGTGTATATATATATACAAATAGAAAGAGAGAGAGAGAAAGTAACTGCAGTACTCCACTGTAGTAGCAGAAAAAAAAGGAACAAATCTTTCATTATTTTATACACTTAAAGTGTAATGACTAAAGTACATACGAGTATTATAAAATGTACACAGATAAATGCATATAATATGTAACATTTTTTTTTTTTTTTTTCGAAAATACTGAATAAAAAAAATATTGAACAAATGTCAACGCGTACAGAAACAGTCGTATGCATTTTTAATTTTTACGACCAAATTGTGTAGAAAACGCAACAAGAGTTGATTTATTTTCGACATTTGGCAAACATCCGGAGACATGTTTCACAACACAGAGAGTACAGAGCTCATAAAATTATTTATAAATTTAAAAAAACACGTTAATGTATATACGTACGTTTATTATATACACAGGCGTATATATGTATATAAACCTTGAAACAATATTTTTCACTCAAGTTTTCATAGTACCACACGGCCTATTATCAATACACAATTACTGGTTTGATTGTATGTAATACAACTGAAACATTTCTAGCGTGTATGTAATAAACTGTATATACTGAGGCGATTGACGTAATGTAAGTATCTATAATATATATATAATATTAACAACACACAATAAAGTATTGACACGTATGACACGGATTTTTCTCTATTTCTCAAAAGCTGATTGACGAAATCTAAGAAGGAAAAAACGTGCTCAGCTCATTTCAAAATAAATCAATGCAAGATGTTCAGTTAATTATTGTGAACGTTTTTCGATTGAATTATATTGTAAACGAGTTAAAACCAATTATTTGACAGTATTTTATTATAATAACGAAAACTGTATAAATTAAATATTCTGATATTCTTACATTCAATCCATGTATAATGTATCGACAGCTTGATTGTACAATAAACAGCAATTGCATACTTTACTTAATAAGAGCTTCATAATATGAATTTGCCATTCCAAATTTCATACACAACTATGTTTTATGCTTGGTTAACTAAGCGCAGTACACGTCCAACATAGCAGATTTATACTTTTTATACGTACCAGATGGCCGGTAGTAATTCGTCGTCCAAAGTGTACATCTGGAGCAATTGAATTGGCTCTCAAATACAGGTAATCTATATTTTATACTGAATCATTATCGTTGAATTGGCTCCCTACGTTTATTTTTATAAGAATAAATTAGTTAACAAAGCGTTATTAATAATTTAAAGTTATACATTATTTCCTGGAATAATTGACGTCGGTTATACTCAAAAATAAGTTTAGTTTGATTCTTAATTTTAACACAAGGTTTACGGTGTTACGTTCAGATATTTCAACTAGTTACATAGAGAGTTGTACATTTTAATGCATCATTTTTTTAAAAAAAAGTTATTTTACGAGTATAATACAAAAATCTTACAATAGTGTGGAAAAGGGTATAATAATTAAATAATTAAAAAATTAAAACATCCACCATTATTAAGATGAACACCTCGTTATAGTATATGTATAAAAATAGTATATTATTACATTTTTCGTCATAGTTCATATTTTTTGACTAATATTTTATATGCTGAAATCTTGCAAATTGCAGCAGTGTCATATTTTCGATGTTAATTTTATAAAAATGGTATTTTATCTCTAATTTATTTCCGGTATGGTTTTATTTTGTTAGAACTTCTTAAAATAGTTATAGTATTGGCTTGAATACTATATAATATAATTAAAAAAATCAATATACTAGAATGTGGTGAGTAAAATTATGAATTAAACTTCGAATGGAAAGATTTGCACGAGTTGATTGTACGATAAATACTGTTGCTTTTTTCTGTCCAAATTTCTGTTGGAAATATTGTTAATGTAATTTTCTATAATCGGTACATTTTATGATTTTTTGGAGGGCGTACACACATATTTTCCGTGGCCTTACGTTTCAAGTTAATACTTATAATTTAGTGTTCGAGTTTGTTTCCTTCACCTGGATCGTGGTTATAATTAAGATTGGTTGATTCCCATACAACATATTCATAGTTATAAATTTTCAAATAAGTTATGCATCCTTGATTAGTACATTTCAATCATTTAAGTTAATTTTGGAGAAGATTTTGACAGTTAATTTTAAACTTATTAACTATTAAAATTAATCTCCCTTTTCACTGCTCATTTTCTCGACCTAATTTTATGTTTAAGCTATATAAGTACGAATTGCTAAAAATTGCAACGAACTGCGAGTACTGCGTTTAACGACATCAGTGAAATCTCTTATATATTGGTAGTTAAATTGTGTAAATACGACGGTGATTGTGACCATTTAATGCGTTTTCAGATTAACGATTAGATCATTTCCAACAGTTATCCGGCACTGTATCGTTAAAAATATTAAAGTCGCGTATTTTTTCAACTTTTATATTTTGAGAACCATTCGTTGAAAATTATATTGAAAGCTAATTCGGTATTGCGTTTCTTTGGGACCAATTTAATGTTCGACGGGGTACTTTTCCTAACATTGGGAGCCAATTCAATAGTCGCCTGTAAATCAGTCCGGGTAGGCTTTATCACATAATACGAGACAAAATAAGATGGCATGGCTTTTTATAACTGTGATTTGGAGATAACACATTTATGCGGAGGCGTGCATTGTTCCAGAACCTTAAAAAACCGTTGCTTCCCAGTAATCTAAACAACAAAGCTGCAAAAGTGCTGTTCCGATAACACGATAATGGATGAGTAAAATAATAATATTGTAAATACATTTTTAATAACAATCTGTTTCGTGCGGACGTGACCGACTTAAACTACTCGTATATACTCATATGCAATTGTCAATTGAATTATGATTGATATGAGTAAAGTAATGGTTTGAATGGGTGTGTCAGAGCTTTTAAGAGTGCTTATTTTAATATTCTATGGTATTGATTAAACATCAATCGAATTTTAGTTTTCGATATGATATGCAAATTTCAAGTTCATTTATTATTAAACAAGAACGCCTGGTTAATCACATTAAATATCATTAAATAGCATCGACTAATTTCATACTTTTAATTCTAAATAATAATTATAATATAATCCGTGTAACCTAAGTTGTACACAACGTTTTTATTTCGACATATTATAAATAATAAGACAATTCGATTTAATTACACTCATCTAAGGCCGTGGCAGACAAACACATATTATTTACCATTTTTACCGGAAAATAGGTGTAAAAAAAACAAAACGTTACAAAGGTTCTAGAATTAAGGTCACTCAGTATCAATGTTTGAAAGAAAAGTCTTGTAAAATAATTACAGATGAAAACTTACGAAAAAAACATTGGTTTCGATTAAGGCATCAACTACTCATTATCCATTAATCATTAGTTACAACATATGTTATTTTTAATTATAATAATAAATTGATCTAGTAAAAAATCTATTCAACATAAATTGCATATTAATACAATATGTGTTCAAAAATTGTTATCAATTCATTATAAAACATAAATAATAATTTACTTTGATTTACCTCGAGACCTTTTTACTATTTACGGACTTAACTCATTAGTAATAGGTCACCATAACTGATACATAAAAAACAAGATAAGATTCTTCCTAGAATCTGTCTATAACTGTGTAAAAACCAGACACCAGTGAATAATACATTTTCCAACCGAAGTTTTATAATTTACATTCAAAATTATTTATATTACACGAAAAAACATAATTAACACTCGATTCGGAGGATCAACAGCAAAAACACGATTTCAACATTAATTAAGTTCTACTAGAAAATATTTACGGACCGTAACAAATTTGCGTGTAGTCCGATACCATTTTAACGAAGTTTAACTATTTACGTATACTCTATTTTTTATGTTTAGTTCTATTTTTAATATTAGAAATCCAATACAATAACATACAGGAAATAATTTAAAAATCAATTTAATGTTAAACGTTAGTAAAATGATATTTATAGGTAATATAACAAATTAATGTTACATTATGTTTATCATTCATTTAAAAAGATTAAAAAGTTTCACCTACAAAGTGACATTAAATATTACATTAACATTACATCTACACATTGTATACAATATAAAAATGGCATTGTAATAAAATATTTTGAACGACATCCCTCAAAAAAAAAAAACTTTTCAATCGAATGAGTATGAGTAGTTACGATTAAAATTACGTTAAAATTCTATTATCGACATTTAAATATTTATTAAAATAGTACCATTTTCTCAATTTTAATGTAATAAAGCTTTACAAATATTTTTTCTCTCACATCTTTCAAAGTCATCGAATACGTATGTATAACCATTGTCATCAACAACAAAATCACGATGGCGTATAGTCGATACGCTTGACATATCGGTACTGTTTACGTACACTTAAATGTACTTAAATACATATTGTTGTCCTAAAAAAAAAGTATTATAGTGAAACAGAATAATACACCTGTTTGGAATAAGAATTAAAATCGGGAAGTTTTTATTTAATTTTTTTAAAAATAAAATTAACTTTGATCATCAAAGCGAGATTCCTCGTTATGGTAATGTTGTTTTTCATTAGTTTTTCTGTGTTCCAAGTTTCAAATAGTAAAACTAGACCAAAAGTTTCATTTAGTAACGTGAGATTTTAAATTGGACAAGGAAAATGTTTTAAAAGCCATTATAAGTTTCCCTTATAACTTAGAAGTGTTGAATTTCATCAAATATAAATGAGGTTTTCACGTTTGTATTATATATTTTTAGTGACGTATTTTCAAGAAGAGAGGAAGTTACCGGGTCTCTACCCACCCACCACAGTAGAAAAAAAAGGTTCAAAATTCATAAATTACTCGATACAAAGGTACAGAAAAAAAAAAATAACGTTAATTTATATCATGCGGTTGTAAATAACTTTTAATTTGTATTTATAATAATATGATTAATAATTAATACCTAAGGTGTATATTTTATAATATTGTAAAATCACTTATTTTTTAGAAAACTACCTCCCCTATCCCTCGTCAAAAATTTGGAAGTACACCATTTTATATTTTTACAAAATAATCGTGTTATATGACACAAAATTGTAGACTTCAGTACTGCTAGGTTAATTCATTTACTCATACTTCTATAACATATTTGGTCTAAGTACTATCACGTTTAATTTCAATCTATTTCAACTGAGAACCCGCATGTATTGTCTCATTTATTTTAATGTACTATTATATAATATTTGTTTGACGTTTCCGTCGATCTTATGTACCCATACCCGGTCTATTTAAAACAAGTGAGCGACAACCTTAACAAGAGATTGCCAACTGTTTAACAGTTATTGTTATGTCGGAAGTGTAGAAGCTTGCGGATGCATACGTCAGTATAAACAGAATTCTGGTTGAATTAATGACACGCACAACCCTTGAATGCTGATTTAACCAAACACCACGACTACCATGATACAAGATAAAACAATTGATTTTCGCATAGTTCTCGAATGTTATAGTATATTTACTAATTAGTACGAAACACAATTTTAACTTCAATTCGTTTTAGTTTTTAAGTAATAAAAATGTCTTAAAAAATATTTGATTTCTGCTGCCTGTTCCAATATCAACAGATTTGTATTATAAAAAATCTAACAGCAAATAAATAGTCCAAAATAAACAACATAATCATATGTAATCGGCGTATTAGTAAATATTGATAAAAATACAAGTGCATAAGTAGATATTGGTATATTATATGTATAATGTTGATAATTGTCATGTTATACAATTAATATGACATAGAGTTATTATTTATACACCTATGATATTTCTATTTAATAGTGTAATCAAACATAAATTATTGGTTTTTACGTATGAAATAATTTATGTCGAATCAGTTCCACAAATTGTTTTCATTGATATTGTGATTATCAACTGTAGTTTATATGGGTATGTCAAATTGATTTTTACTGGTGTAACAAATTATTTATCACAATTATCTTTCATAATAAAATGTTTGAATGAAGGAGAGTTACAGGAAGACAATACCAGTCTGAAATGACTGAAGGATCTGAAGATGAAGAATATATTTATAATTGATTTTTATTTTTTTCCATTTATTTAATTGCTTTTGTAAAATTAATTCTTAAATACTTAAACACTTATACTCTTATGTCTATATACTCTATATAAAACTAACACATATTTCATATGAAAAGTTTGTGCAACAGCAATATTATATATATATATATATTTAAATATATTCTATTAAATTTAAAAAAAAAAATCTTTTAAAAGTCATTATATTTAGAAATTTATCAACAAAATTCTGATGTTTGGTAAGTATTTATTTTATTTTTTCTTGTAATCTTAGACGTTTTTGAAAGAATGCGGTTTCTGTGTATGGACAGTGCAATATATTCAATAAACACTTTTTCTGCTCTGCTTATATGAAATACAGATATAAGATGAGGACAAAATTCAGTTATAAGACTTAAATAATGTAACTCGCAAACAGGTATGAGGCCGGAAAGTATATATTAGGATGACCAATAATGTTGGGTCCTTATATCATTTCGTACAGTTTGTTTTCTACGAGAAACTAATAGAGCTTATTGAGGGAACTGTTTGACACTAATTCTTATTTAATATTATGTCTACTTTAAATATTGGACATTATAATAACGTTTTCTATAAACGTAAAATGTAATATAATAATAATATATCTATAAATAAGTTATAAAATAATCGAAATCATAATAAATTGTACTATTGAAGAAGTTATCATAATAGAGTTGTTAAATGTGCATAAGCCAGGAGCATAACATGTTTTCGATACTTAGCAAAAAAATTTGTATATGAATTTGGAGAAGCCTGCCCTGGGCCAGAATAAATTAAAGAGAGGTTTGGCCAACCTATGCCACTCCTTGGTTAATAGCCTCCTCGCAAAAGAAAACTAATTTATATCACGATAGATTTTTTCTATGATAAGATATTAACAAATGATTAACAATTTAATCAAAAGTTTCTTACAAACCATCGAATTCTGTAAATTAAACATAAATTAAAATAAAATATTTTTTCTCAACCATTAAAATATGGGTAGGAAATAGTTTAAATTTTAGAACGTTTTCATACTAAACCTAAGATTTTATATTTAGTAAAATTAGTTTCTATGACTTATTAATTTATATAAAATCATCAAGATTTATAATATGTTATAATACGTATTATATTATAATAAAATATTTAAGAAACAAATAATGAACGTTTATTGCCTACACCAACGCCGTAAAATAAATATGACTTGTCTTAAATATTACTTAAATAAATAAATATTACTTATCTTCTACTATAATATTTATTCTAAATCCAAAAATATTTTTTTCTTTAATATCAAGAAAAAACAATTACATTTTATTTTGCCCAACTAGTATATTGCCGCTATTTATTAAAAACAATTTCATTATTTTTTGCGTTTCGCCAATTTATAGTTCATGTGATCGTCTGTCTTAATATTTCATTTCCAGTATTATTTACTCGTTAATATTTTTAAACTTATGCACATGCAATTTATTGAAACGTTAATTACTAATTGAATTTTAAACAAAATCACATTAGTAAGTTTCTTTCATTAATATGCTTCTTCTATGAGTTCCTACCCGTTCCAGATATCGTTCTTAATTTAACTAAACAATGAATTTAATTCCGTTTAGAACAATATATTTTTTTCTTGATAGCTTATATCAACTTACTATTTAGAATAAATTCACAAAATTAATTTATATTAGAAATATATACTAAAATCAAGATTATTATTTGTACCTAGTTTATATTATTCGTTAAATCATTCAAAGCGTCAATCAAAAGACAACATTATGGAGTGCCTTCACATACAAATATTCAACTAATAATACAATAAAAGTTGATTTCGAGTTCTGGTCACGCGATAGTAACCGTTCATATTGCTTCAGTTAAATGTCAATAAAATACTTCAAAATAGATAATGTCAATAAAGGACTCAGAATAAAAAATGAAATGAAAAGCGTTAGGTAACAATAGGAAATATACGATTACTTTATAAGCACAAAATTGACGTGAAAGCCTATTATTAAGTATTGGCCAGATAATAATAATTAGATTACGGTTTTGATAGCCTATAAACGTCCTAAACAAAAAATTGCAATATAGTATATTATATTAATTATGTCTGTTATTATTATTGTTATTATATAATTATAATTTAAACATGATGTAAAAATGTAAAAATGACTGAAAACATATGTACCTATGTTTTTATATCTTTCACTTTTCAGTATGACAAAAATACTTTTTAAGTGGTAAGTTATACTATAATTTTATATTACGATAAACAATATTGACAATATTTTAGCTTAGTAGTACTCAGCATATTAAAATTCTCATATCTATCTAATATTTTTTTTATACTCAATTATTTATATTTTTAGATATAATAATGAAAATATTCATGTTTAAAATATAATAAAAAATTTAAAAACTCAATTGCATTGAAATTATAGGTATACGTTTTCCACGTTGTCACAGAATAATCGACCTCTGTAGGCTTATTTGCCAAACTTAACCATTGGTATTGGACAATTTAATATAACAATATACATTAACATATTGAATACTCGTATAGTTTGTTTAATACAGAATTGTTAAATTCAAACAATAAAATATGACGTTTTTAATTTTATAGTTTGTTTTATATACTTAAATATTTGTTCAAGTAATCTTAGCTGAAATAGTTTCATATTATAGCATATATATCAAAAAATTCCATATAGACACTATATTTATTGATTACAGGACCAGTTAAATTCGAGAAGATAATTTAGAAGGAAATTTTGATGTAATATAACTGTGGATACATAACCTACTCGTATTACAAAAAACAGTATTCATTTTTATTTTAAATTATATAAAAATCTATACGAAACAGAATTGCAAAAAATCAAGACAGTTTTCTTGCTTGAATATTTCCGGTTTGTTCAACGGTTACAAGCCCTGATATTTTTGTCAAGACTGCAAACAATTCTCGAGTAAAAGTGATTTCCGTTTTCTTCAGGGTCTGTCTTTGACACATTTTACGGTTAAAAATTATTAAAATTGTAGTATATTTATAGATTTTTATTACGAAATTTCAAATTTTATAATATAAAATTTTACTTTTTATAACGTTATTTTTTATGATAGAAATACCAATGGCAAAATTATCCATTAGATTTAACGATTATATAATTTTTATGTCCCTAATATATTTAAGTATTATAATTGAACATAAAAATTCAATCCAAGGTCAAAAGTGTGCGCTTGAAACTACATAAACTTTATTTCTGGGAAACTCCTTTAGGATGAAAAATTAAATTATGAAATTAATAAACTTTAGGACGTTGTAGTGCAAACAATTTTAATTATGTAAGACATATTTTTAAACTTTCTCGATGATTAAAAGAAACCCAGATCTTATGGTCATACATTTTTAATATTTCATAAGAAAAAAAAAATTCACCAATAACGAAGGCGTAGGGTATTTTTTGTACAATCCTGTGAAGAGAACTTTTATTTCAAATACAGAACATAAAATCGAATAAATTTAATCAAAACATAAAATCATCTTATTCAATAAAATACCTATTCAAATAAAACAAGTAATAAAATAGATACTTGGATTTGTTATTACTTACTATACTGTTTTATTATGTTAGTGATTTGTTAGATACTCGTATATTTCAAAATAAATCTAATAACGTTAATAGCTCATCTAAATGTATTAAAATATTGTTTTTCGTCCCATCCAAGTACGAATTAAAAAAAAATAAAATCAACTAATGCAATCTTTAGAATTTTTTCTATTTGATTCTAATTGCGTTGATTTTCTTCATTTATAATACTTAAAAATTTAGATACTTTTAATTATTATTCACATGATTTAATTTTTTTTTTATATAAGAAATAAAAAAAGCTATGGAAACCGTATCAGATATTAATATATGTCAGAATGATAGAATAATAATTACTATGAATTGCTAGTAATTTTGGGCATTGTCGATTGTGATGATAATGGTGGAAATATTATTTGATAAGACGATGCACAAATTGCACAACTTGCTGTCTTCAAATCGAAGATCTTTCAAATTTAAGAATTTAAAGAAGTCATTTATGAATTTATAAAGAGGAAGACCAAAAAACAGATGGTTGGAGACTATGGAGAATGACATGAGGGCTGTCGGTGTGTGCAGAGGAGATATGATTGACCGAGTGAAGTGGAGGTGTAGGACAAGGGTGGCCGACCCCAAATAGTTGGAAGAAAGGCGAGGCAGAAGAAGAAGAATGAAGTCATTTATCATGTAGCGACATAATCTTTAAGGTTGGCACACATATGAGTATTAAAAGTAAAATAAACATTGTTCAAATAAAAAGTTTTAAAAAAATGTTGATAGTTTTGTTTGAAGGTTCTTGGGAGACCTGACTAAAACCACTATTTCAGTATTAATATGAATTTTCATTTTGAAATACTTTGTTAAATAACTCACATTTGTAATATAATTAGTTTTAATAAAAAATACATTTAAAATTTGTTTTTAAATAGTTATTTTGGTAAAAAAAAAACGGTTTATTGCAATTTTCAAGTGTAATTTTGGTTAATTTTTTACTGCAGTAATGCAACCAATTGTAATGCTTTTTAGTGCAATAATTTCCGAGTCCTAGTTATAAGTTATAACTCATAACTTTGAATTGATTTTTGTTCTTTTCGTGGCTTATAAATTATTTGTACATTTTTTTAAAATTAAAATAAATAGTCCGTGATTGAATATAATTATTTTTTTTTTCACTCTACAACCAATAAAAACTGATGTCTAACACCTGTCACGTGAAATATTTTTCAAGGCAGGGTGTATTTTATAACAGTAAAGCTCCCCTATTCGTTCCACAGATGTAGGTGTGATTGTTGTCAATTCAAAAATTATTAAACGAGGACGCGAACATACGTAAGTGTTACTTTATCGGCGCGTGTGTATTATTGTGCTAGTAATGGATTTGTTTCATCGTTGACGATGTGTTTTTGGTAAAATATCATGCCTTCGGAAACATTGACGGTTCACAAATGTAATTCAATACACGGCAACGCGAAGCGTATTATAACAATGTATACCATGATTTTTATCGATGACTACACTTTCATCGTTTATCGAAGGGGCGGTAACTTCAACCGCGTACGGGAAAAAAGAATAATCCGCGTAGGGAACGCGGAGGCTCCGAACAAACCACCAACAAAACATAATCGAAACAATTTCGCCCGCGGCCTCTGCCCGTTTCGATATCCGAATCGTAACGAAAGTTGAATCCAATAAGTCAACGAAATCGCGGTGCTTTAATTCTACGACGATAAGACAAAATCAGTCCTCAGAGACGAACCCGGGACCGCGCTCGTGGCTGCATAACATTAAATATCGTATACGGTTTCCGACGAAACGAGAAATGAAGTATCGTTTTATCTCGCGTCCGTATCTTTACGGATTCGTCGCGCGCGCGTTTTTCTCATTGTTTCAGAGCCGGCAGCGTTGTTATCGACGCGACCACCCCGCCGCCGGTCGACTTCTCGGCCGTGCGCCCAACACACGTTGGGGGGAAAAAGAATAACACGTATACTTGGACGCACGCGCACACATGCATAATATGTACATATATGTTTATACCAAATGTACACACACACACACACACACACTCGCGCGCGTGCACCAATACGTTCATTACCTACTCGGCGTTATTAATACGAACGCGTGAAGACCGACTGCAGCAGGTAATGGGTGTTGTAGTGTAATAACAAAATGTTTGCCCCGTCGTAAAGTAAAACAAACAGGGGGAGAAGAAACACAGAAAAAAAAAAAAAACCCGCGTAAAATTTCTCGATCACAATAATATTTATTAAACCGCGCGGGCACAAGAAGCGGAGGCGCGAGGGAGCGCAGCGACGATGACGACGCCACCACGGTCGACAGCGGCGGCGGTGGCGGCGGCGACGATAAATTATAATTGCGCGGCGGGCGACGTCGTAACCGAACGCACACAAGCGCACGTGAACGCACGCACGCGCACGCGCGCGCAGACACAACCGGGCTCGGTGAATATGTGTGTAGGTTTACGGAGTTGGCTGCGGCCGTTACCCCGCGCGCCGCACCGTCTTCGCCGCTTTAACACACCTTCGTCGCCGTCGTCGCCGTCGTCGTCGTCGTCGTCGTCGCCGCCGCCGCCGCCGCCGCCGCCGTAGTGGCGTACTTGTAGTCAACCGGCACCGTGGTGGGGATCAGTGCGTCCGACCGTTTCGCTGTCGTCCGCTGTGTTTGGGCACGTTCCATCCCCGGCACAGCAGCACCAGCAACAGCGCGGCATCGCAGTGCGATCACCGACGGCGGTGTACGTTCGTCAACCAGTACCGACCGATTTTTCGTCAACTCTTCACGTTTTACTGATCTTACTCTCTCACTCTCCGAGCACTACCGGTATTCTTGCCAGATAATCATTTTGATTATAATTGTAATACCGTCGAAACCGGTGCGTCCCGACGGTCGTATCAACGACACGCACACGCAGTACTGTACGACGAACGAACTTCGCGTTCACGACAGCAGCAGCAGCGCGACACACGTACTCAACTCCTTCCGTACATTGTCGTTACGCACCGTTATCAACGTTGGCGATAGCGTGGTACGGGTTCCGTGTTGTTATTTGTTGTCGTCGTCGTACGCGCGCACACCCGGCGCCGAAGTTACTTGTTGATTTTTCTTCCCGGACGCGTTTCCCGGCCCCCGTCCCTCCTCCTCATCCTCCTCCTCCTCCTCCTCCATCCGGGATCGTGTCGTCGTCCGCGTTTCACGCTCCGAACGCGCGCGCAAGTCCGCTCGCGCCGCGTACGATCTCGGTGTCGCGCGTTTCGTGTGTGCCGTCTCGCTCGCACGCGTCGCACCGCGTACGCTCGCACGCACGCACACGTACAAGCAACGTTGCGCGCACCGACGGACGGACGCACGCACGCACGGCGCTCGCCGCTCGCTCTCGGTCGCCTAGCACACACTCGCACGCCGTAGCGCACGGACGCATACCGAAACTCACGCACCGGATGCGAAAATAATCGCGCAGTCCAACGCACTGTTCCGCCGGATGCACCGTCACAAGCAGCAACAGCAACCGCCGCGACACTGATGCGAGGACGGTCGACATGTAGACAGCAGCATGAACAACGTCCGCCGGCTGGTCGTCGTCGCCACCGCAGCTCTTGCACGGCTCCCCGAGAGCGCACCGTCGTTGTCCTGAACAGCCGCCATGGACCATTCGGCGGCGGCGGTCCATACGTCTAACGAAAGGTACATATGACGCGCGCGCGCGCGCTGGACCGTTATTATTGTTGTTGTTGTTGTTGTTGTTGTTGTTGTCTAACGGTACTGTTGTTCTCTCGGGTCCCTCGCCGTCAGCAGTGTCGTACGATTCGTTTGTCGCACACACTCCAACACCTGTACGCATCGCTGTTCCGACTACTAATCGGCTGCGCACTCGATCACCGTATTTCAGCATTGTTCTGCTGTTGAGCACAAGTTCCATGGTTGTGATCCTATGTCTTCAAGGTCGATCGAATAATACATCATCTGTTTGGCTTTCTTTCGTAATATGTTCGTCCACGTTTCCTCTTTTTCCTAACAGTCTTCAAGATGTTCGCAATCGTACGCAATGAGTCACTTATTCTGTGTGTTCACTTTCTTTAAGAGTGCTGAATCAAGATTATTTCCTTGATGGTATTGTTTAGTAACACCTGTATGTACCTTACCTAATGTTCTTAAATTTATCAGTGTAGTAACTTTAACGTAATACTCATCAGCTTAAAAGTTACATTTTCAAATTTAGATTAATATTTATAAAAATTTCCAATCAAATTTTTTTTAGTTTAATTAATTATTCAAATTAAATATACAATTTTATATATTTATAATTACCTAACTAAAATATAATTGAATGCGTCTGCCGAATAAGGTCCTATGTCAGATTTCTCAACTTTTCAGGAGCGCTGAAGAACAAAGTTTTACTTAATATTATTAATTATAATGCATTTGGAGTGACATAGGCTCGTCTTCCATTGTACAATTTGAAAATAATAACCTGTTTCACATTAAACTTAAAATACTTGTAATCAGGAAGAATACATAATAATGATAATACGAACAATAACAAAAAAACGACACTGCGTCTATATGGTATAGGCCCTTTTACTACTGAAAAATTCTCGTGGTGTCTAGTAGCTTCTTTTAGTCTTAATAACTATAGAAACACAATCTACACATGATACAAGATTATTCCATGAAAAGAAATTTTTGACAAAATCCGACACAGGCCCTTATTCGGCGGACTCATTCAATTGTCATTTAAAATTAAATTAAACTATGTGAATAGTGTACCATGTTCAATTTTAACCAAATTTTAGCTAAATTTAGTGTTCTTGGACCACAATTTAAACATTATGATAAACCATTATAAGTATTAAATGAAAATTATCAAAGTACATTTGATGTTAACATTATTTGTTATCCATTCAATTTATTTATTAAATGTTAAAAGTTATTGAATTCATTACATTAAGTTGTTGACTACTAGATCTAAATTAAATGTTTTGTTTTAAAAAAATTAACCATAAAAATATATTTATTTTTAACACATATTTGTATGAAAGTAATAATTGTATACGTTTACAGATTTTATATTTGACTAATTTTTATTTTGAGCCTATTTTTCAGTTTTATTTAGTATAATTTTAAGTATCAAATATTTGATGGTAAATAAATTTGATATATTTGTGTTATGAGTCGTTCATTTTTCATAACTAAAAATATATTTAGTACTCATAGCCATAGCCATGTTAGGAATTTACTGCTCAGAAGTAACAAAAAAAAAAATATCCTGTTAAAAAAAAATGAAAATTAAGCACTCTTTTTAATATAGACCTACTCGTGAAAGATATATCTTTTAATTTGATATACATTTTCTTAAAACCATACTGTCGATATATATTACTAATTTTTGATTTATGTAAAATATGTTTATACTTACTATACTTATCTCTAGAAATTCAGTCGACATGTTCAGTATTTGAAATATCTTATCTATACAAAAATTTTGATTGCAATAATAAATAATTATAGTTTATTTTAAAGAATAAAATGAGTAGGTTAGTGTAAGTGACATACCAAACATTTTTAATGAATATATATATAATTCTTGTTTGTATGATAAATTATATTTTGTATTAATATGTAAATTGCTTATTGAATTTAAAATGTTGTGCTTTTATTCTAGCTTTTTGAATCATTATTTTATTAATAATTATTATAATAAAAAACATTTAAGTAATGTTTTATGATTAAAATACCTAAACATTATATTATGTATATATATTTTGCTTCAATATGCATTGTATGTTAATATGTTATAATATTTTATTGTAAAGGTTTCGGATTGAAAAATATTTGTATGAGATTTTATTGAAAACTCAATTGGTTCAGTCCAAACCAAAGTTTAAAATTAAATAGAATGCAATTATCATTTATTTTATTATATTTGTATGTATATATATATATATATATATATAAGTATTTTAATGAAAAAATGTTCACTTTTTTTGTGCCATTTCTTAGGTTTGAATAGATAATAATATGGATATAAATCGAATAGATTAGTTAATAATATAACTTGTGTTACCTCAGCATTGAATTCATGCCTTTTTTTTTTTAAATTGGCCATACATTTGTCACTTTGGAGCACTATGAAATAGTTCAAATAGAGGATCACCATAATTTATTATTAATACAATAAAATAAATGATCACCCTTTTAGGATTAAATTCATGCTTGTGCTCAAGGAAATTATTTGTAATGAGAAATAATTCTTAAACATGCAATTTCATTCTTTAACTAACATCTCTAAAGAAAATTATTATTGTATTCTAACCAAGTTCTAACTTATTTTTTCTTTGAGTATTTGATGCTCCTGCAGATTTGGTCAATTTTTTAGATTCTGAACGGAGTGATGGAATCTATTGGTTTTTACAATGATTAGTGTTTTTTTTTTTTTTTTTGTGTCCGACGACACCTTTTTTGGGCAGTAAAAATACTTCGATTTGCTTATGTAGCAACTTTTCTGAAAGGAAAAGGAATGTAGATGGTACTTTGGCTAGTCTAAAATCCAAATTTTCAATACATTTTAAAAAAACGATAAAAAAATTACGAAAAAACGGGAAATTTTATGCAAAATCTCGTTTTTACAAATTACATTTTTTTAAAATACTCAAAAACGAAAAACCGCAACAACTTGAAATGTTCACCAAGTCTCTATATTGACGTTTTCTATACATGGTTAAGTTTTAAAAGTATTTTGACTTATTTATAGACAATTTAAATTTTCGATTTTTGGAAAATTTTTGTTTTTAAACATCTATAAAGTTTAATTGGCAGACCGAAAACTCTTGAAAATTTAATACAAGATTTATAATAAAAAAATTGTAACTAAAAAATATCGGTGATCAGTTTACTCAAATTTTTTTTTTAAGCCCTTAAAGCTCAAATTTGTATAAAATGTGTAAAAATCACGATAATTTGCAAGTTATTTTGTAGATAAAAATTCATAAAAAATTTTCTGTTCATACTAAAGGTTCAAAATTTTAACACTAGGTTATCTATAAGCTACTCTTCAAAATTCTTTAAAAAAATTTCTACCGGACTTAGACGAAAAAATTTTATGACTGAAATTTAAATATTTACGAAATTGGATAAAATAGCGATTTATTCTCAAACGATTTTAAATATTTGTTATAATTCAAAAAGTATAAGTCGCAGATTTTTGAAATTTCTACCAGTCTTTAAGATTGGCATTTCCTTTATGTCATATTTTTTTCAAAATATTATATTGATTTTTAAGCCACTTATATGCATTTAAAATATTTGATTTTTTTACATTTTTTTTTTTTTTTTATAATCGGTGATAAAAAAAATTTGGCTTGTACAAAATACTTAAAAATTTAATAGAAGATTTCTTATTGTCATTAAAAAATTATTAAAATTCACTGGCACAATTTTTTTTTTATAAGCGTTTGAACAGTGAATATTGACATAAAATTACATGTAAAATATAATATAATGTATAATATTCTAAACTGACAAACTATGTCGCTGTATGCAACTGCTAACCCATCCTAATTGAAAAATATATTTATCGTTTCAAAATAAAATATACTTTTTACAATATTTATAAATAACAATATATTATATCCTAGACAAACATATTAAATCCATTCAGAATCGTTATTCGTATACAATGATATTTATCATTGCATTCAAATTTTACAAATCCATTGTAATAATGACCTATCCTATAAACGAGGTGCACTCCACCCCAACTGTACAGCAGACCGAGGCCCATCTGGTTCTTTTTTCTATTAATTTTATCTATGATTATCTTTCAAGTATAAATGGCAGAGTATGAGACAGGTTAGAAACATTTGAATTATATCATAATTTGTTAAAAACTTTGAGTGTTTTCTGAAGTATAATTTTAAATATTTATTTTGTTCAGATTGTTGTTTATCTATTTAAATTGTTTGTTTTATTAATTCTTTTAATTTTTCGGACTTTAATCTTTCTATGTAAAAGTGATTTTTCTAATAGAATAATTCAGTTTACTTTTTCAGAATTATTTAATTTTACAAAATGTAAAATAGGCTAATTCATTTAGTTATTTATGCTCTTACTAAAAATATTAATTTAAAATGTTATGTAGGTTAATCAAAACATTTAAATGGACCTGGTTAAAAAAAAAGTCATAACGGTAATATTTGCATCTGTTTTTTAATACCCTGTTGTAATCTTGAGACAGATGCATGTGCATGCAAAATATCTTGTTTTTTATTTTAAAATTATTTATCTATCTAGTTGTATAATAAAATTAACTTTGAAAAATTATAAATAATAGTGCTTGTAAAGAGGTATTACAGTAGTCACTTGATAATTCAAAATTAAATGGACCGAGCTAAAAATTTGATTTAAAGAGATTTTCGATTTACCAAGTGTTCGAATAATCGAGGGAAAAAAATGAATTCAAATTAAAGAGTGATGAAAAATTGTATTTATTACATTTATTTATTATATTATTTGAATATTTGAACTGTTGCGATCATTTTTTTTTTTTTTTTTTTTGTTGGCGATCGACAAACGCTTATACTTTACTGGACTACGTTTTATTCAATTTTAACAACTGTTTACACCTAATGTAGAGATTTATTTTAGTAAAATTATACAATTAAAGTCTAGTTTGGCCGGTAAGGTAATTTATAAACTATAATAATATTTGGTACTTGTTTGTTATCGCCCCTCCATAAATAAAAAAAAATATTTCAATGTGTAATATTATTTTATTTTAATAGTTTTAAATATATAAATGTATAGTATAAAATTTAAATTCAAAAATGTATAAAATATAAAATGTAAGAAAATGTTGAAAATGTAGAAAATATATTATGAATCTATAGTTATAATGGAGGCCAGAATTCGGAAATATCTTTGAGGATAGTTTCAAATGCGTCTTGTTCTCCGAGACATGTTCTCCACATAAACTCTGCCAAATATAACTCTAGGAAATTTCTGTTCCACGACGTTTTTTATTGCCCCATTAAGCAGAACCCCACAACCTCTCAATATGTTGGGTGTGAGCCCCTGTGTCCGGATCGACAAAATTATACTTTGGTTTACAGTATTATGTTTGAATCCCTTTTGCTGCAAATTATTGTAAGTTTTCCAACAATCTGTCAAAATTATTGAGCCTGGTCTTATATATCTTTGTATTATAGGTAACAATGTTTTCTCCGATCGATCTGGTACACTGATTATAAAACACGTTTTAGTTTCCCGACATATTCCACCAAAAATCCATTGTTGTGGCAGAATACCCCCAGCATTTTTCTACTCGCAAATAAACTTTCATCTTTTTCAACAAAAAGACCGGGACCACCATTTCTTTATTTTAATTATTTTCAAGCTTCCATACACATACTTCACGTAGATAATTACTCCAATCAACCACAGCATTTTGTCCCATATTTAGTTCACGTTTTTAAAATGTTACTGAAGACATTTCTCGGACCTAGTAATATATGAAATGGACAATTGTTGTGTATTGGTAGTCTAGAACCAGTTAGCCAATTATTAATTCTTAATCCTTTTTCCTTTCGGCAACTTAATTTCTGACATCACCATCGCGATCTCTTGATAAACATTATATGGCCATTTTCACACACTTAACTAACTTTAATTATATTATGTTGTTGTAAAAAGCTAATTCCAGTATCACTGTTTGAAACAATTGTTAGTAATTCAGTTAAATTAATTTTAACGTATTAAATTAAATTTTTCGAATTTCTCAGTAGTAGGTAATAAGTAAATGAAATGGTAAACGAATACCAGCAACGAACTAATATCTTATATCATAAAAATGATAAAATGTAGTTTTCTCATTTTCTAAAATAGATCACAAACGATTAGTAATAGTGATAAATTTTATGTGATGTACTGGAGGGGCGATAAATTGTATACGTTGTAGTGATGGGGCGATAACAAACAAGTACCTAATATAATCACCATCATTATTAGTTTCATTACAAGTTCATCAAATAGATTATACATATGAACACATATATAATCGTGTTTAAGGAAATTTGAATTATAGAGGTTCTGGAAAAAAAATTCATATTGTAGAGTATTGAATTATCAAAAGGACTGGAATACATGTATTTTATTCTAATTATAGAGGTTTTTTTTCTCTGGGTACTGAGTATTTATTTAATTTATGAAGTTTTTCAAATTATCGGTTGACTACTGTATTTGTGTATATCAGGGATAGGCAACTGGCAGTCTATAGGCCACATTATTTTTTATCTGGCCTGTGCTACATTTTCAAATCACTTCATTACATTTTAGGGGTTATCAGTATCTAATTTTTCACATCTAGATATTATATTTTTCTCTAACATTGAACTCCAGCTAAATCATTAAATATTTAAGTATAATATACATCAATATCAGCATAGCAAACTTTTCTCTAGGTATAAGGTATTTATTTTATTGTATTGATTCAGTAGTAAAATTATATTAATTCATAATGAATTTAAATGACCTTTTTTTTTCATTTTTGTTTTCTTTACTATGACCCGCCAGATTTTAAAGTTCTAAAAATTGGCCCTCTAGTTATTTTGAGTTGCCCATCCCTGGAATATAAAATAAGTGTGTGGAATCTTTATACAATTTGTAGTTAAAAAATGGAATTATATTTATTTTATTTAGTGAATCATAAATAATATACTGTGAAAACTTTTTTTTGTGTTCATCTAATACTTATGTTACTTTTTTTTTTTTTATTACTTAATTTAATTATCATTTATTTTAAGTGACCTTTGATTATTATACTAAATTAAATAATTAAAATTATCAAAGTAGATGTTAATAAACAATTTTTTTTAAAAAGAACGTGATTTAATGTTATTCAGTGTATTTATTCTAAAATAAATGTAACATGTTAATATGTGTAGTAACATTTAGTTTAAAAATACTTAACTTGTTTGCTAATTAAATCAACAAAATTATTTCTGAAGTGTAATAATAAAACATATTCAATTATATGCCATAACTAATTTAAAATAAATACTGTGATATAAACTTAATTAAAAAAAAACAATAAGTATAGCATATAATTGAATTGGTTTTTATTACAATTATGACTGTCCATATAGTTATTATTATTAATTAGTTATTATTTTTATTAGTTTATTTTTTTATGAATAGGTAGTTAATTATTTGATGTAGCTAAACCATATTTTGCTCTATTCTATGTTCTAATCATTAATACACCATACATTATAAGTAATTAGATTTATGTAATTTGGTTACAAAAGAACAATTTTTCCAATTGCTTTTATTATTAAGTAGATTGTTTTAGTATATTTTATTTGTAATATATTATGTAAATTTCCTAGTTCATGTATTAATAGATCCTAAAAATAAAATAAAATTTAAGAAATAACAATTTTGAATTATCTTCAGGAAAATATAGTAAATTCATATCAATGAGTATAGATTTTATAGAAAAATTATACTTATGATATATAAGTCTAAATACTGAAACCAATGACGTAAAACTAATAAGACACAAATTAATAAATATTTTTATCTTGAGTTTTTTTTTTTTTTTTATAACTAATTGTTCTTAGTAGCCCTCATAAACATCATTATTGCAAATTATTTCTTTATGGTAATTTCACTTTTTTAATACAGTGATAGTCACATTTAAAAAACCACCATTACTCCCTATATACCTTAACCAACATATTCCACCATCTAACTGAAAAATCCACATAAAAGGCTAATATGGTCTGATAAAAAAATTAAATATGTTTTTTAATGTTTAATATAGAAGTTTTATTTGTAAAAATGCTATAACTAATAAAAATTATTTAGATTTTTGTATTTTAATAAAAAAATAAAAAATAAAAAACTAGTGTATAATATATATATAATTTGTGCAAAAATGCCATATTCACAATTTGCTATGATAATTTATCTTATTTTTATTTCATATACAGCATTTTTAATTAGCACTTACTCATTATCTATATTTTTGCATTGCTGTTCAAGAAATTGTTCCGTCATTTAGTTGTATTTTATTTTTTAATTCTAAATTTCTCATAATGTTGGGATTTTATTATCACATATTATTACATTATACATGTCATTGTCATATATGTACAAAGTTCCAATTTTTATTTTTGCTTATTTTCAAAATGAATTATGATCTAAGTATAAATATTATTTGAAATTACAGCATTTTGGTTAGTAAATAGTTGTAAATAATTAATAGTATACTTACTTAATATATCGTTATCAAATTCAAAATATCTTGATGAAATAAAAATTGTACAGCTTCATTATATTCATTAGGTATATTATAATAAAAACCGATGAATAATAATAAATGATACATTGAAAAATATTTTATTTATGAATTAAAACTACTATTCAACATATTTGTGATTTATTTCTAAATTACTTGGAACATTCTTGCAGCATTCTTCTGTAGTAGAACTTATAGGCCTCATTCACATGTAGTCACTTAGTATTCGCCTAAAACATTAGGACAGTATGGATGGTGTCACACACAACTACAGCCATAGACTAGAAGTGTCACAGACAGTATAAGTGGTTGATTTTACCACAGAAAGTGGCGTCTATAAGTCATGCTTCTCGTAACAAATCATACTTTTAGATTGATTAATTCTTTCACAAGTCTGCATTTGCATGCAATTTCAATAGTTCGATTAATGTGCGTCTAATGAAATAATTTCAACTAATAATTCATTTTAATTGCATTCTTTATTTTCTTGGTGTTTGAGAATATAGTATATAAAATAGTCTTCTATTAGACCTTTCTATAAACAATGGACGCACCCAAAATCTCAATGTATTTTTTTTTTTTTTTTTTTTTAATTAACATGCTATTGCATGACCAACAGTAAATCAGTTTCTAAAGTATTTTGAAACTGATGGAGGATGCTCTTTTATTCACAAAATTACTGAAGCATGTTACAACATCACTAACATACTGCTAGAATCGCTGTTTAGTGACTACGTGTGAAAAAGGCTTAATGATCTTAATTACCAATCCCTCTTAAATAAATTATTGGTGTTTGAAGTCAATACTAAAAATAGCCATATTTTAATGCTTCAAAATATTGTACATGCTTATTTATTTAAACATTAACTGTAATTCTAATAAAGCCATAATATTTCATGATATATCTATAATCAAAAAATCTATACTCATTCATAACGGATATGTTAAATCAATTTTTTTTTTTTTTTTCTAAACAAATTCTATAGTTAATATTTATTTGTGTTTTTTTAAAAATTCCAAATAATTAAAAAAAAAAAATTTTTTTTTTTGTAAGATTTTCTGCTTAAATTATTTTTATTTTTATTTTTTCAACTAATGATGGTATATAATTAATCGTTGAAAGTATAATAATTTTAATAAATATTTATTTTTAAGTATTTTTTTTTATTTTCCTTTTTTTGTAGGTAGAATTTATTAGAACGATATATAAAAAATATTTTTTAAAAATAGTCTTCAAGATAGATAATTTATTGCAAATTAATATTTTATTTTTATTTTACAGACTAGTTGAACATAAATCTCCTCAACCATTAATTGCTGAAGCTTTAGATTCTACACCAAACGTACCTTCTACAACTACATTAACTGTAATAGTTGTAAAAGATGAAAGGGGATATGGTATGAAAGTATCCGGAGATAATCCTGTATTTGTGCAATCAGTTAAACAAAGTGGAGCAGCAGAAAAAGCAGGATTACATAGTGGTGATAAAATTATCAAAGTGAATGGTGTTAATGTTACACACTCTACACATACAGAAGTTGTAGAACTTATTAAGTGTAAGTTTTTTTTTTTTATGTAAATTTGTCAATGGTTAAAAAAAATATATGCCCTATGTAGCTTCTACCCAAGTCGAATTAACTGTGCAACAAAGGCCTTTAACTATAAATTCGTCAAATCCTAATTTAACATTGCTGCCGTTGTCATTACCAACAATGAACTCTTCTACTGTTTCTCCTGTAACACCATCCAGACCTTTACACCATCATCATTCAGCTCCTGCACGTGATCGAATAACAGGACCTCAACCTGTTGACGTATGTATAATAATATAAATTTTTTTTTATTATTTAATTGGTTGATTTAATTAAATTATGTTTTTCTGAATAGATATAAGATTTAAAATCTGTTGTATTTTTCTATTTTAATTTTAACCTGTCGTTGGTGACGCTATGAGCGTTTCGCTCACATTATTGTTATTTTGGAAACCATTGGCTTTAAATTATTTTGTTCATATTGATATTATTAATATACTTATACAAGTTATTAATGAAGATAATATTGTAAAAATTATCTAATCTATAAATAAACTTTCTAAGTTAGTTTTGTTCAATGTTGACAGTACCATATTTGTTAGCAAATAATTGAACGAAAATTTAAAAAAAAAAAATTTTATTTTTAAATTCCTTATAATTTATGTTTTTATTATATATTTTTAAATAGGCATAGATTTTCAATTATACATTGAAAAATTGTTAGTAAATTGATTACAATTTCATTAATTTTAATGTATTTTTTTAACAAGTTTATGGAATTTTTTAGTACTTACAAAATTTCTAAATTTAAGTATTTTGCGTTATAATATTTGTTAGAAGCATAAATGTTTATAAGTAAAGCAAAAAAACATTTTTTATTTCTCTCAAGATGATCTTATTTAAAATGTGAGCGAAACGCTAACACGCCACTAATGATATCAAAATATTAGCATCACCTTTTTGTTTTAATTGAAATAAATATAAATTTTGCTTTTGTGGTTACTAATGTTATTTTTTTACTACCATGATGGAATTTTAAAAAATAGAATATATTTTTAATTCACATATTTGTATAATATAAAATTTAAAAATAAAATAAACTAAATTCAAGTTAAAATCTTATTTAAATACAGTTTTAATAGTTACCATTTGTATAAAATTTAAAATTATTGGTCATAATAAAATAAAAAATGATAAATATTCCAAATGGAGTTACTAAAACCCAAAATACTTAAGATATTCGAAGAAATATAATTGAATCAAGAAGAAATATATGACTAAATAATAAAGAATAAATAAAAATTTATCAATTTAATATAAAATTATGATTTGTTTAAATTATAATATTCAAATGTATAGCTACTATAAGATTTCAATTTTTAAGGTGGAACAAATGAGGCATGTTGAGCTAGAACGATGGCAAACATTCAGGCTCATGTTGGAGAAAGAACAGCGGTATGTGGATGCCTTAAGAAAAGAACTTCGATCTTCAGATTTATCTAATAGTGATAATAAGTTGAAGAGAGATTTAACAGGAGCTGAACGCCGAGTTAAAACATTACAAGATCAATTAACAACATTTAATGAAATACCGGTAGTGTACTATTATTTGTTATTAATATTTAATAGTTATGCAAAACATATAATATAGCATGTTCTATTTTTCATCACAAATGGAAATGTGACATTTTCAGTATTGTGTATTAAGTATACTTAGTTATTTTTAGTTCATTAGTATAAATAATACAGTTTTTGATAATTTTAAAATGAATTATAACATTCACAATCTTTTCATTCTTATTAAATACATCCTAAATTTAATCACCATACTACTATAAAATTACTTTGTACCACTTCATTACTCAATGGTTCATTACCTTATATTATTGTCATATTTATTCATTTTTATTCTTAATCATATTTAAAATGCTCAATATAAAATTTAACGCAATTAGTCCATCTATAGTTTTTTGTTTAGTGTTATTTAAAATTATACAACATTAGCTATTGTAGTAACTGATTAAATATATTATAAACAATATTTGTGTGTGTTAATATTTTTTTTAAATTTATCAAGAATCTACAATTGTATATTTTGTAGTATATTTTGTTTTGATATATTTAATGTATATAATTTTAGTTTTGTTGTATTGTTTGTATCCTTTGCTCGTGAATTTGATATTTATTTAAATATTTGAGTGTCTAAAATGTTTTGCTGGTTTTAATTTATCAACTTACTTATTTTATAGTTTCCAACAATAATTTAATATTTTCATTGGAAGTTATTAAAAAACATTTATTAATCGATTAACCGTTTTTACATTCTTGGAATTTTCTTTGGTATAATCAATTAAAATTGTCAGAATGACAATGAATATTAAACATTCTAATTTAAGTTCTTTCCATATATTTATTACAAAGCATGTACTTTAAATAGTTTTATCATCTTGTTATTAATTTGTAACAACTTATTCATATTCTATGACTTATCTAAATTGTTTTTTAAGAAAATTAGAATGTCGAAAAAAAAAATTAAATATTTATTAATATATTAATTGTTCCTATAGCACTAATGTATGTTTATTGAGTAATTGACTAGAATAATATGATAAGTGTACATAATTTTGCATTGAATTAATTATGCTGTAATAATTTAGTTTACAATGATGTTAGCACCTGCTTATTATTCCTATTCTTTTTAATCTTCATCTAGTTCCAATGTAGTTATACTTATGTACCTTTGAATATCCATTTTCCTTTTCCGAGTGTTTGTACTTACTTTTTTTTTTAACACAATCGTATGCATATTTATTATGTTGACAGCTTTGTAATATTGTTGCACAAGCATCTTCACCACAGCCTCCTCCACTACCACCGAGAAACCCACCACCACTACCTCCTAGAAATCCACCGGCCCCTTTGATTAGTGATAAGCAGTCGAATAATTCACATATCACTGGTGTTAACAATAGTCAAACTGTAAGTACGCGATGATTGTTTAAAACAGCTTTCAACCTATTATTTCGGTTAATTTATTAAAATTTCAAAAGTTGTATTCTTAACTTAAATATTAATTTTTTTATCATAATTCATATGGGCTAAGTAAAAATCAAAGTCATCAATAATAAACATTTTTACATTAGTGAATACAACATTTTAATCATATCCATGTGTAACTTATTAAACGAAGGATAAAATGTCTACATAATAAAATAAAATTAATACTATCTTTGCTTTTATTTTCAATTTTGAATCAAACACTTCCATAAATGTATTTAGTTAGGTTGGAAATTATTGACTAAGTATTGTACATTATTATATTTCAATGCTTGTAAATCCATTAAAGGTAGGTACATAGTAATAATAATAAAAAAAAAAAAAAAAAAAAAAAAAAAAAAAAAAAAAAAAAAAAAAAAAAACAGTTTTGAAAAGATTATATTGCATGAAAATTATAATATTTGTATTCGTTTAATTTTTGGATTGATTAATTACTTGTGCTCGTTTATTTTTACTAAATTTTTTTATAAACAATTAATTTTCAAATGGTTTGTAAGCATAAGTTATGCTTTAGGTATACGGGTTGTATGTTTCTTGAATTTTTTTTTATTACTTATTTATTACAAATATATTATTTACATTGTTATAATAAACCTTAATTTTTAATAACCAATATGTTTTTTAGGATTCTCCTAACCTTTCTTTGGGTCATCAACGTACAAAGTCTAATCCTGATCAATTTTGTGAAGGTAAACCATTAGGTTAGTAAATGATGACTATAACCATATATAAATGGAAAAAAAATATATATATATATATATATATATATATAAATATAACTATACTGACTACCAAAAATAGCTTCATATATTCTAAAACAATGAATCTATTTGATTTTAATAAATATAGATGCTTTTTTTAATCAATTAATTTTAACAAATGATTCACGTTTGTTTCTCAGAACAGTTATTTTTAATTTTTGAAATTGAGTTTAGTTATTTTTTATTAAATTAAACAACAATTTTCTACTTAATAAAGTCAAACCAACTTTGTCATTAAAATTCAATATATAATTATATATAATGTATAATTTTGTATAAAAAAACTATCAGAGTATTATAAATATAAAACAAGAAGAATAAATAGATGCCTTTGTATTATATATTCAAATAATCCACATTAACTATTGTTATATTATTGATTGTAAACTATATGAACTTTTTGTTAATTATTTTATTTGTATTACAGGCACCAAAAAGTTAAGTTTATCAGAATCCTTCAATGATTTACCTTCTGTAAAACTTTCCAAGGGTGGCTTAGCCTGGGATGTGGTATCACCACCTCGTCAACATTCTCCTAACAGATCTCCCGATATTTCTAGCTCTCATGATAAGTCATTTATAGAAATGGTAATAATAATTGATTAAATTTATATAATAATTTAAGTTATACTTTTTATTTAATTTTCACTGTGCTTAATTGCTTTAGAATAAATATGGAGTTGGCGATCGATTTTCGGTTAATTCAGTTGAGTCAAAATTAATTCAATCTCCTATTATATCAATGGAGGATGATGAAGTTTCAGATCAAGAATCTGTAAATTGAGTGTTTATTTAATGTACCATTATTTATGTATAGTTATATTTATTTTATTTTTCTAGAATCATTTAGAAGAACATGGTCCATTTAAAAGTTTTACAAAACTAGTAGAACATAACGCACATTTAGCAGTATTTTTGAACTATGTCATATCAAATAGTGACCCCTCAGCTTTAGTATGTTAAATAATTATTATCAAAGATTTCAATTTCAATTTTAAATGTTTATGTTTCCAGCTATTCTATTTGGTTACAAATTTATTTAAAGAAGGTACTGCCAAAGAGATGAAGAAATGGGCTTATGAAATCCATTCCAGTTTTCTAGTGCCTTGTGCTGTAAGTTAATTTTATGTTTTAAATAAACACATATCATATAACATTTTTATTTTTAGCCATTGAGACTGAATAATATTGAAGACAATATTGTTCGTGAAATAGATGATATTTTACAAAAAGATTCAGATCGTGAAGAAATTTTGCGCAAAGTAAATAAAAATAAATTCACTTTGTTATCAAGTTATTAACTCACTTATTAATTTAGGTGTTCTGGAAAGCACGAACCAAAGCCAAAGAAGAATTGAATGAACAGTTAAGTGATTTTCGTCATCGAAGGATAGCTGGCCTTGGTACTCTATTTGGCCCTCCTGATTCTCAACTTGATGATAGTATTAATGATAAATCTAAAGAATTAAAGATAATTGAAATGATTCTTGTTCCTAATATGGAGCCATTTATGTAAGCTATTTTAATATTAAATTTATACGTTCAATGAAAGATTAAAATTGTTTTTTTTTTTTTTCCAGAGAGGACATGGATAAAGAAATTGTAGATGATAGAAGATTCACAATGGCTGCTGCACTTGCTACTGTTATGTCTAAAATATTTGGTCTTCGCGGTACTCAGTTTAGTTCTCTTTTGGAACGATGCCCTACTTTTGTTTCCAAAGAAAAATCCTTTAAGGCTAAGCTTATAGGAAAATGTCGAAAAGTAATTATTATATATTTAATCGCTATAGGAACTATTTAAAATTATACTTCTTACGATAAATCTATGATTTAGGTCTTGTAGTCCTTCATTTAACATCAGCTCTTTAACATATTTGATAAAATTAATATTTCCCATTCCCTTAAATGTTATGAGTGATTCTGCTTCATGTATATAAATAATGTTATTAATTTACCAATATTTAATTTATTTTCAGTTTACTAACAAAGGGCATCATTTTGTTGCGCATCAGTATTTCACTGTGACTTATTGTAATCATTGTCAATTAATTATTTGGGGAATTGGTCCACAGGGTTATCAATGTACAAGTATGTAACATTTTATTTATTACACTAATTTAAGAAGCATCGTTTAACATAAATAATTTTATTTATAGATTGTATTTTAAATATTCATCGTGTATGTGTAAAAGTTTTGGAAGAAAACTGCCCTGGTCCAATTGTGAAAAAAGATAAAGGCAATGATCGTATTAGTAAATTAATGGATAAAATAAGACCTGAACGTGAAACCCGACGAAAACCTGGTATAAATTTTGTTCAAAGTAATTATTAATATATATTGTTCTGAATTTTAAGTCAATTTTAACTAAATTTGTTTAAAGTTGAAAAGTCAAAGAGACAACATGAAGATTCTGGGGATGTAGTTGGTGCTCTTCCAGATAAAGAATCAGGTATTTAATAAATTTAACTTTTATTATGCTGCTATATATATATATATTTAATCATTCAATTTAATAAATATTAATATTGTTTATTAAAATAATGTAGATCGAACAAGTTTAAGTGGAAGTAGTTTCCATATTAAAACTGATGATAGTTTTAAATCAGAAAGGGGAGATACTAGTACTGTTGATGATATGTAAGTTTTATATTTGCTCTAGTATATCTCATAAATAATTTATATTTTTATTTAACAAACCATTTTATAATAGGTCATCTTATCCAAAGCTCAAAAAACCTTCAAGAATCTCTATAAACCGATCTGAAAGCTATAAAGAACGAATCCACCAAAAGGTATTACTTATTGTAAATAAATTAATAGTGTTTACTTGTTAAGTTACTCATATGATACAAATTAATTGTCTTTGATTATATTAAAAACTTAAATAAATGGCTAAAATTTAATGTGAATTAATATATGTTATATAACATTTATGTAATACTATTATTATATAATAAGTATAGGCTTTTTATATATCATATTAATTAAAAGCCTATGCTTATTATTACATCATTCTTTCATCATAATTAAAATGTCTGTCCTGTATTAATTGTATTCTAAGTTAGTTTTTTTTCTTGTACAGAAAATGGAGATTACAAATATTTATTAAATTGTAATTGTGTATTTTAATGATAACTTTTATTTTTAGCGTCAAATTCGTGAAAGAAGAAAAACTAGTGATCCTAATCTTCCTTCAAAGTACAAAAAGTAATTACAAAATATACTAAAAGTTTATTAATTATACATATAAAAAAATAATTTATAGTGAACAAGAAAGTTGCTATTAATGGAATATCAGTTAAATTTATTCTCAATTTTTCAAACTCAAATTCTTTATTGTTTTCTGTTATTATTATTATTTTTGTAACCGTCTGTTCTGCTTTTACCAATTATTTTAAATACTGTTGAGTCTGTTAGTATGAAATTTTATTATTATCATACCTACCAATGTTTTCTATTTACCACTAATATAATCCGTAAAGATAATAAGGTTATACCTTAAAAGAGAACGTCCAAATTTGTATTAAGATTTCATTCTTCTTTTGGTTCACTTAATTTTAAAACTTTCTGTAAATAATTATAAATTATAATTTCATCATTAATATATTTTATGGTTTAGTTTGTCGTTTTGGGCAGTTCTTCATTGTTACTGATAATAGATCACTAACATAATTTGTGAATTTGGCTTGGTTCATTCATTATTTTTATAAAGAATTATTAAATTTTTTTTCAATTATTACGTTTTAAAATTGTCTTTTCTTATTTATTATTTATTATTTGTTTTGAATTTATAACAAGTAAATTAAGAGACTACATACAGCATATTATTTCCTGTTCAAAAAGCATCCTATTAGTTTTACTATTTAGTTAAAAAGTATTTAAAAATATTAATGTATTAATTATATAATAATATTAACACAATTTTATTTTATTTTAGTGATGTAGAACAAGAAATGCAGTTTTCATTTGCACATTCTGATAGCTCGTCTAATTCTAATTTATCAACAAAGTAATTTATTCCTATTATTTGATTGACAATATTAATAACTTTAATTTTACTATGGAATAGAAGCTTGGACAGTCGTAGTACATCATTAGAAGGAATTGGACAAGGTGGGGAAGTAACATCATGTTTAGATAGCGATTCTGATGATGAATTAGATTTACCACATTGGGCTAGCAATGTTCCACGTGAAATATTAGAACAACTATCATCTAAAGAGAAGAAACGTCAAGAAGTAATAAATGAACTGTATCACACTGAAAGATCTCATATTCGAGGTAAATTATTAACTATATTTTTATAATGAATTTATATATTTACTTGTTAAATAATCATTTTTTAGGACTGAAAGGTTTAGAACATGTTTTTCATCGGCCTATGAAGGAACTACAAATATTACCACAAGACCAACTTCAATTATTATTTGCAAACCTTGAACAAATGTTTGAACTACACTCACAGTTTTGTAATGCTATGAAAGCTGTGAGAAAAGACAATCAAGTTGTTCAAAACATTGGACATGTCTTACTTAATACTGTAGGTGTTAATTTACAAATAGTTTTAGATTTTTGTATTTTATTGTTCAATTTTTAAATGTATTAAATATTAAATTATAAAAGTATAATACGTTTATATTATTTATTATAAAAAAATTATAAGACTGTTATTTTATGTTATATAGTTTGATGGAACTGCTGGAGAAGTATTTCAAAAAGCTGCTGCAACTTTTTGTGCTCGACAACAAATTGCTTTGGAATTCCTAAAAGAAAGACGAAAGAAAGATGCAAAATTAAATAATTTTCTGACTGAAGCTGAGGGTAATCCTATATGCAAGCGGTTACAACTGAAAGATATTTTGCCCACAGGCATGATTAGGTAATACAATGATAAATAACTTAATCTGTGTTGCAATTAAATATTTATTTTATTTTTTATTCTAGATTAACTAAATATCCATTGTTATTTGAAAGTTTGGTTAAATGTACTACAAATGAAGAAGAATTATTAAATATTAAAAGGGCATCTGAAAGGAGTAAAATTATTTTAAACCATGTAAATCAAGCAGTACGTGAGGCTGAAGATGAACTTAGACTTTCAGGAATTCAGAAAAAATTAGATGCTACTCCATTTGAGAAAGTGGATCATCTACTGACTCTTGAATACAAGGTAAAATAATTTTCTATGGTTCGAAATTTTCTTTCATAGGTACATGATTTTATTTTTTATTTAAATATTTATGTTTGATTTTTTTTTTAGAATTTAGATGTAACAAAACATAAATTGATTTATGAAGGTGGTTTGTGGTTGAGAATTGGAGGCACTCGTCAAAAAATGGTTGAATTGCATGTTTTGCTGTTAGAAGATTTAATTATTTTGTTAAATAAAGTAGATGATAAATATGTTTTAAAATATTATGGATTCCAAGATCGTACTCCTACCTTGAGTCCAATTATTAAGATGTCTACAGCTTTAGTTAGACATAATGCTGTTGGTATGGATCAAAAATTAATTATTTTTTAATAAATATGTTTGTTAATTAATTATAATAATAATATTTAGATAAAAGAGCATTATTCTTGGTGAATACATCTCAAGCTGGTGCTCAGATATATGATTTAGTCACCACTTCATCAAATGAACGAAAAACGTTAGTGATACATTTTCTTATTAATAAATATTTATTTTATATTCAACTTGTTTACATTAGATGGTTCCGTTATATTTCTGAAGCCACTGAAGCGTTTAAAGCACGTGATGGTAAAATAAAAAAACAAGAACAAACGTCTCATCATGTTATTGATTATGAAGACATAATACAGGGTACTAAAAAAAAGTCGTAAGTAACATTAAGTTGCTTTTTCTGGGTATTTTTTTATGATATTTTGTTTATAACACGTTGTTATAATTTCAGGGTAAATGATAATTGTACAGAACAACCTAATAATAACAATAATAATAGTTTAAACAATTCACAGTTATCAACTTCAGTAGACTCTAATACTTGTGATGCATCTAAACGTGGTAACAATTATTTCTAGTTTTTGTAATTTTTACAAATGCTTATAATTTTGCATGTTAAAAAATAGAAAACATTCTGTACATATTTAAAAAGAAATACAAAGTAGTTTTTTTTATTTATTTATTTATTTATTTTTTTTTTTTTGCCTAGCATTAAGTTTGTATAAAATTGAGCTTCTTCATTATTTTTTCCCCAAAAGTGTAAAATTATTAATTTAAAAGTATTATGTTTTTGTTAAATTATTTATAATTTTTATTTCTGTGATTTCTTACACCTATCTTATTATGTATGATGTATCCAATTGACTGATTTATTAAATATTAATATTTTTAGTTACTGCAAAATATTTTCCAAATTTAATTTTATATTCTAATTTATTTTATGTGTTTTCTGTATATCTTATACATTCTTTTATGCATTTTTTTCTTTTAAATACATTTAAAAATTTACATGTTGTGATTAATACAATTGAATTATTCATTTCTTGAACCGTTTATTACTATTAACTTATTTAAATGTAGTTTTCAACCAAGATTTTTTTTATTTTTTGTATTAGATAATGATATTGTAGGAAACACTGAAGCACAGGCAATTACTAGCAGCACTCCTGTGCTGTCTAAAACTCAAAAAAGTCCATTAATTGAACCATCAGAAGTATTAGTGTCTCAAAGTTCTGTATTGAAAGCTGAATCAGTCATTACACACCTTGGTATATATTATCATTTTAAATCAGATTATTGAATATTTTCTAGCATATTATTAAATTTTTATATCATTTACAGAAAAATTACGAAGAAATAATATAATAATTGAAGAAGCATTACATGAACGTTTGCAATTAGTTGCTGATATATTAAAAGTGCCTTATTCCAGTATCACATCTGAAGATCAAGGTAAAGATATTGATGAGCCAAATAAAATTTTACTTTCAGCAGTGTCTCAAGGTAAACTAATAATTTAAATTTTATATTGTTTAAACATGAGTTTTTTTTTTTTTAGGAAACGAAATCATCTCAGTAATTAATGAATCTCTGAGTTTGACAGATGTTGATGCTATTGCTGCTAATTTGGGCACATCAAATTTGACATCTAATTGTAGTTTATATAAAGCATATGCTACACAATTGTCTCAAATCACTAAAGTCAAACCTATTGTTGCTTCTTTGAATTCTCAAATTACTGAACTTTTGGTAAGGAACTGTTTATAATTCATTTAATTTAATAAGATTCGTGTTATTAGAGATAATACATTTTTTTTATTTTGAATATATTTTCAAGTTACATTAATAATAAGAATACATTTTATAAATGAATATAATCTATAATAGAAAATCTAAATATTTAAACTATTTGTTTCTGTGGTAGTTGCTAATGAGTTGATGAGATATTTTTTACTTACAATTTTTTTTTTTCTTGTATTTTTCATAAATTTACAATTTTTATATTTTTTATTTTATGCTCTTGTTTTAAAAAACTACAAATCTGAACTACCTGTAAGTAATAAAAAGACCTATTTAAAGTACGAGTATGTTGAAATTATTGAAAGTTATTTATAAAATATAATTTTAAACTTAAAATATAAAACAACAAATTTATAAACTATTCATTTATATGTAACTTGATAAATTAATTTAAGTCTTTCATGTTAAATAACTTGATTCATTTCAATCAATATTGAAATCATTTTTGTAGATATCAAATACAAAGCATGGTAAATCGGAAGAAGAACTGCGCAAGCAACTTCAAACCTATCGAGAAAGACTGCATGCACTTCAAGAAAAGTCATTAGATTCATCTAATACGGAAAATAATGGTAATTCTAATTTAATAAAAATAATATCAATATTTTGTATTTTATGAAATTTGACTTCTTGACTGTTTCTTTTTAACTTCCAAATATTTATAACAATAATTAATAATAATAACTAATAAAAATCATTTATTTTATATTTTGTTAAAGAAATTATCGAAATTGATTCTACCATCAGTAATTCAGATAAAATTGGCCCGTCGTTAGAGGTAAGATCTTAAAACATACAAAAATTATTTTTTGTATTTGGTTTTTAGAATAATGAATTATTTATTTTTTACAGTTATGAGTGTAGTTATTATTTATAATCAAAACATAACGTACACACTTAACTAACATATGCCATATCATGCCACTAAGTTTTCACCATGTCATCAATAGCAGCCTAACGCTTATAAATTGTATCAATGTTTCTTTTACTTCTATAAGTTTAAAGTATATAAATAATAAATATATATATATATATATTTATACACACACATATATATATATATATATATATATACACATATACATATATAGTTATTATTATTTAAAAAAAATAGTTTTTCATAAAAATAACTAACAAATTATTGTTTTAATTTTTCAATATTATTTTACGTCCTGTTTTATTTTATTTTTTTTTTAAGACTGTGTATAAAAATTTATACGATTATTTTCATAAATATAATTTTACATTTTAACTTAGAATACTTTCAATATCTATTTGATATTGCTATTTTTATTATTTATTTATTACAATCTTTTTTTTATTGCTGTTTTAAATTCAATATAAGTGTTAATATCTTTGATTATATGTTTTTATTACTACTTAATTTGAAGATATGTGTTTTTAGTATTAAGAGTTAAGTGTTCATAACAAATGATACACATACATTGTTAATATGTTAAATTAATTTAAAAAAAAATTTATTTGTCAGCTTTATTTATTAGCTAAGCAAGACTTGCTTTTCAAATAATTTTACACCTAATTAATGTTTGAACTTAAAAAAAATTTATTTTTAAATAAATACATAAATTAATTTAATAGCACAGTTAAAATATATTTGTCTTAATCAATGTGACTTATGATTTTTTACCAATTTCTAAAAATTATTAATTTTGAATTCATTACAAAAATGATAAATATACCACTTTACAAAAAAAAAATTATTATTTTATTATTTTATTATTTATTTATTATTTATTATTTATTATTTATTATTTATTATTTATTATTTATTATTTGTTATTTATTATTTATTCACTTTATTATTTATTCTTGATAAATTAATATTATTTTAACTATGATGGCTTCTGAGTTGATACAAAACATAGGAACTATGAAATTGACAACCATGATCAACATTTTTAGAGAATTGGTTTTACTGAGACTACCAAAATTGACCAATTTTAACTATAGTTTTAATTTATACTAAAAATACCAGGTTTTAATACTAGAGCGATCTCTGACTTTCTATTAACACTAAACAAAGATAGAAAGACACACAGACCATGACTCGTGTCGTGAAGTATGCATGGGTTATCGACTTGTATTGAGAAAACGTAAGTGGGA
The DNA here is from genome assembly GCA_034509805.1 of Sipha maydis. Lineage (NCBI taxonomy): Eukaryota > Metazoa > Arthropoda > Insecta > Hemiptera > Aphididae > Sipha > Sipha maydis. Next base: position 173,428 of record JASXSY010001721.1, read on the forward strand.
CCCAAACAAATAGTTCTTGCCCAATGTACTTTTCCAGCAAATCTGTATGTCTCATTAAATACAACAGTAGTTTTTACTTATGCAATCACTATATTACTTTTACATTTAGCATTGGTTTTTATGAAAAATATTGGAATTTAAATTCAAATACGTCATTCTTTAAATACCAATACTATTTGTTTACAAAGTAATCCACTTCATTGAAACAGTTTTAAAACAACCCGTTCAAGCTAGATTTTCAGATTCCATCTACAACCATATTATGTCTAAAATATTAACGATTACTGGTATTTCATTATAATAACTAATGTCTGTAATCATTTATAATTTTAATATTAACAATAAATAAAAATATTGCACATTAATATTTATTTGATGTTAAATAACTATAATTCAATTAAAATTTAAAAAATAATAATATATAATATTTCAAAGAAAATAATTATAATAGTTAGAATATTATATCAATATCCTAACATGTTTGTTAAATATGGCACTAGCACGTTTGCAATTTAAATTAATACATATTTAGAATTTCTTGTTACTAAAAATTGGGATTTAAATAGATGTCTGATTATATACTGATTACAATTACCTTATGATTCGATTTAAATAATAAAAATGTTGAAGTATATACTACAAATGTTCATTGTTTTAAGAAAATTTGAATACATTTAATGTCGTAATATTTATTAGATTTCTTACTGTAAATTATGGTACAATTTTTGTTTGAAGTATACTTGTATACTTTTTTAGCTACCTATTCCATTTTCATAAAATTTCTATGAAAGTTTTATTACAATTAATAATTGAAAACTCGTGGTTTTATATCTGGTTAGTGGCAATATTATGTTTTAATTTTATGAGCTGAATCGTAACACTTTAATTATAAACACATTTCCTTACTCGTACTGTACAATTGATATTATTACTATTCTCAATATAATTCAAATTCAAGTATAGAAAAAAAAAAAATTTCTGGTATTTTTAAAATACAATGATTGACTTAATCGTTTTTAAAGATAGATTACTAGATATCTATCTGGAGTTAAATTAGTGAACTAAAGTTTTTTTAGCACTTTACTCCATAGTTAAATTCCCATTAAAGTTAAACAAACATATGTTAATTAACGTTAAACATTTATTCATTCAATAAATTTAAATATCATATACTTATATGGAATAAAACACTAATACATATGAGGTAATAAAATAACTACAAGTTTTTTTCAATTTTTTAGTTTTACTCCTTATTTTATACCTATTACATATTTTAAAAACATGGATAGTAGTAATATAATTAAAATATTGATAATACAATACGAAAAATCTTAATAATTTTAATAACTAAATTACTTTTGGATAAAATGTATTACTTTATTTTTTCCAAGTCACATACCGATGTGATCGCAAGTTTATGTACGAGTAGTAAAAACCTATAGGCGTATTATTCTGGAAACTGTGAAATACGAATACGAGGCATAATATAACGAGCTATAATGTTTTTAATGTTCGAAAATCGAAATAAAATATAAATTGTATTTTTCCCCATAAACATAACTATATAAATACGAGCAGAAAAATATTACTATAAAACTAAATTTTATACCTATTTATCAACTTTCAAACCCATTTGACATTTCCTACTACCCGATTTAGGTTGACTGCCCGTTAGAATAAAGCCTGCTGTTATCTTATGTAAAATTCATATTTCTGAACCATATTGAATATAATAAAAGTGACGAAAATTTGCTTGTGTGTATACCTACTCGTATAGTTTTGGTTAACGATTTACGTAATAACACTTTAAATCGTGTGAGACGCATGAATTATTTTATCATAAATATTTTTATTATCGAATTATGAATTATTTGTTATAATTGTTACAGAAATGGTAGATATTATACGGAGTAGCCACTGCTACTATTTAGGAAAGGTGACGGTAGTAGCGATCCCTTCCCCTAAAAATATCACTTTATTCCACATTATTGAATCTAATCGTTTTGAAGAAGGTTAATCGCTGCCGCCGACCCTCCCACATATAAGTACGTATTTACGTCTCTGTTACTGCAGCGAACGCACGTAAGCACTAGTGCTTTGTATGGTCCGATTTGGTCCTGTCCTATGAAATAAAATTATGTAACTGTTAGGTTCAGTTCAGTTCAACGAATTTAAAAAATACTTAGTGTTGAAATTCGGTTCGAATTGCAAACACTCCGGTCGAATGAAGCAATGATTTTTTTATTTCGTCACGATCTCGTCCTAGTGTAATTACGGTTCCGGTCATACCGTTCCGATCAAAAATACAATGGTTATTTGGACAGTACTGTAATGTAAAAAAGAATTTGATAAAACGTTAAGTCGAGCGCACGCTGAACGAGCAAAACCGTTCCGAGCTACTCGGATCAGCTCGGAGCCGTTTGAAGGCAATCGTAGCACATGCAAAGTAATTGACGCGCGCGCGTACTTATCGATCGATACGAAAACACGACGGGATAAAATGAAACATGATCGGTTTTGATCCGTCTCGTTCTAATTTTGCACCGAGCAGAATACGAAAATCAAAAGTCAGCGGTCAATGGTATGCCCAAGGGCTGAGAGGTTAGGAGTTGTATCCCCCCTATTGAATTTATTTTCCCTGCGGAATTTACTGATTTGTTTTACTATAATAATGCCTGCAATGCATGATTTCATAAAATGTTTGATTGTGTACCTTTAAATAAGTAGCTATACTCACGATACCCGAGCTAATCTTGTGGCTTTCGATGGTATAATATAGTCGTATTAAATTAATTAAATAGTAATTTGTAGCGAATAAAAATGTATTTTTAAGTCTGAGTCACGATTATTAGAATAGTTATAAGAAAATTCAGAAAAGCGGCGTTTTTAGTATCACGAGAAAACCGTTTCTTTGTTATTTTTTAAACGTACCACGTTGGACTAGTTTTCCTCGCCTGGATTTAGTTCCGTTTACTCCACCACCAGATAACATCCCTCCCATAGGAAATTCCTGGCCACGCCACTGTCAGTGGTTCGTTTTCGCCACAATGTGCAAAAGGTCGCCTAGGTCCAGGGCCGTCTAGAGCTTTTGAGAGCCCCGGGACTGATCGATTCCAAGCCCCTTTACATTTGTTTGACCAAGATATTCATACTATTGTTACATACTTAAGTACAACAAAAATATTAAAATTTGCATCTAATGCTACGGCGAATGAGATTATAGAGTAATTTTGAATAAAAAGCTGAGAAGACGGGCCCTTTCAAGGTACGAACCCCGGGGCTCTAGCCCTCACTGTCCCACCCTCTCGTCAGCCCTGCCTAGGTCTTCGAGTTCATCTACCGTGTCCGTTACCAGTTACTGTTTAGGTACACCAATTGTCATCGTAAATGAATCGCAAGTATTTGTCCGATTTTTTGTGCACTCATCCAACCACACCGAACTGATCAACCAAGTACCCCCCTTCGGCCATGATAAATAACCTCATCATCCTCTTACGCCGTGTACAATACATGAATTAAGTCGGCTCCAACCGTCACCGCTGTAGTCGTCGTGTATGTTCGGTTGCTTACTCCGTGGAGGTCGGGCGCATCGGAAAGTGAAACCGGGGAACGGTAGAGATTGAAACACCAGCGTAGCGTCTCGTCACTAAGGCCATCCTCCAGCTAGGGTGATATTTAAAAATTTAATAGTTGCTCAGGAAAAATATCGTACGACCTAATGTTGTAGATCCGAGCACTATACGCGATGTTGCGGCAATTAGCAACGGCTCAGTTGTGAACGTATCGTATTCCGAATATGACGATTACAATTGCCTCGTATTGGTATCTTAGAATTCGTAAAAATGAAAAAAAGAAGATATCGGGTACATTCGTACGTGCGAAATAATGTCGATTTTCGTATTTTTGTTGCCGCTGAGTTAGTACAAGATGATGTCGAATGTTAATCTTTCTATCGTACGTCGAAAGAAAGTTTTAACTAGAGCTGTGCCGATATCTTAACCCAGTGCCGTAGCCAAGGGGGGGCACCAGGGGCACGTGCCACACCCCCGAAATCTTTTATTTTTGGTTGGCCATAGACCCATAGTACATCGCACAGAGAAATTTTTAAATGTATATAATTCAAGATAAATCTATGATAACGAATAACAATAAATTATAATTTTATAATTTGTATTCATAAATGTAAAATAGTAAAGATAATCACAGACTTCAGATAAGAAATACATGTGCATTCCATTTTTGTTGTGAACACGGTTATGGTTTGATTAGGTATAAGTATCATATTATATTACAGTGAAACCTCTATTAATGGACACCTCTCAATAGTGGACCCTTCCCAATAGTGGACACTTCTAAATTCCCCGGCAAAAATGTATGCGCATAATAGGAGTTATAACCTCTTAGTAGTGGACACTCCTAATAGTGGACGTGGACACAATAAACTGGTACCAAATTAAAAATTACCTCTCATAAATGGACACAATAAATGTACATATTAAAAACACTATATTTATCAGTTATATATTCGTTCATATTTTATCTTATCTTAATGGTTTCCCTATTCGAAAAATTACAAATTGAACTGTATGTTGTGGGTGTTTTATTAACAAAAAGAATAAAAAGGAAAGAACAAAGTTTATCGAAATGATAATAAATTAGTTTATTACTTTGGATTTGAAACACACTGTTTAAAAACGTACAATAAAATAAAACCAAAAGAAGACAACGGACGGTTGCGCGACGATGGGAAAGAGGGGAGCCGAGGTGTGATTATGGCAGCCGATACAATGCCGGAATAGGTCCAACTATTGCACCATTGGTCGCCACATAAACCGTTCGACTGGTTCGGGTTATCCGTATACGTGCACTGCGTGAGTCAGCCCAGGGTGGGTCTCACTACAGTGCAAGTAAGGGACTGGTCTCTGAATTTTTTTAATTTTACTTAATCATTAAACATTTTTATAAGCATTTTTATACTACATACATATATTTTTAATACATACATACATATACATATACATACATATTTATATTATAATATATATAATAAATAATAAATTAATATTCCAATGTATATGTTCATATGTATACAGTGTACATATAGCCCATTTCCTATAGTGTCTCCCTATAGTGGACATTTAGTAATTTTTTGAAAATGTCCACTAAGTAAAGGTTTTCTCAATAGTGGACAATTTTTAATTCCCCGTGGCTGTCCACTATATAGAGGTTTCACTGTATAATGTTTCGTACTCAAGTTCCAAGTGGTTTATAGTTAATGGTGACATGGTATACTATTTGATATTATTATTATTTGCATTTTGCAGTTAATTATTGTTCTATGATTATAGTTAATTGGCATAGATAATAAATTGCCGGTGATTGTCTCGGTGTTATCACATTACTTCTCAAATTCTCAATTTCATAAACATTTTTGTTTTTTTTTTTAAATTAAAATATTCAATGTTATTTGTTTATAATATTTATTATTTATATTTTAATTAGTTTATTATTAATAAATAAACGTTAGTATTATAAAGTCTAGGCCTGTAGTAAACACTTTATAAACAAAGGAGTCATAAAGTACGTAATATGTGATAATCAGGTATTCTAGCATTGCAAAATTTGAGGAAAAAAATTAAGTGCCCCCCCCCACCAAAAAAACAATTTTCTGGCTACGGCAATGCCTTAACCCTATGTTTAGAGTATGTCACACCCGCATGTGTTGTCTCCGTCTTACAAATGTACAACATAACAGAAACTGTTTTGCGCGGGACAACTTTTATCTTTCTGCGTTTGTTGAAGTGGCTCCAACATTTCTGAACATAAAGGATAGAAAATTATCCATGCAACAACGTGCCTATATTTTAGATAACATAAATACAATAAAGGTAATTAGCTTTTAAACATTTTGTTTTTTTTCATTTTCTTATAAAAAATTATTGGATAGTGTTATTAAAAAAAAAATAAAAAGCACGCTGTTGCACAGATAAAGTTCTTTACGTGTTGTGAAAATTTGATAGTTCGACAACAAATATTGTGCGAGAAAAGTTGTCCCGCGCAAAGCGGTTTTTGTTATGTAGTACATTTGTAAGACGGAGACAACACATGCGGGTGTGACGTCCTCTTAATATCGGCCGGTTTTAATTGTGGGTCGGTTATTTTCCGAACCGATGGTAAAACCGATATAATGTATTCGCGTATCGATTTGTATGTATTGGTGGTGGCTTAACCGATAATGCTATTTTTAGACTTATTGTGTAAACACTAAATCATTTGGTAAACATAGTGAAAACGACGCGATCACAGAGTATATGTAAAATTATTATTAATCAATCATTATTATTGTTTATTGAATTGTTATTGTTGTTCGTTACGGAAATCTAATATGTTTTTATGTGTCGCATGATTTAAATTTTACATAGTAGGTTTATACATCGGGTATCCGTTTTTGAAAAATTTATCGGGTTCTTAAGTTTTTTTATATCGGTTCATGGAAATAAAATATCTTACCGGGTATCGGTTTTATACCGGCAACAATATAAATCGGAGTATTGGATATCGGAAAAAGTGTTATCGGGCCAGCTCTAGTTTTAGTTTTAACATACTCGTAGAAAAAGTGGTACCTGCAAATGTAAAACAAGACATGCAAATCTGTCGTTGTACACGCATACGTGAAAGGTTAACGAAAACATTGAGGTAATAATTCTTTATTTACCAAACTAATCGATATAATGACAACATTCGTCAAGCGATTGACATACTAGTCGCTCGCGATTATTTTCCGTTGTGTCGCGTCGTGTCGCGTCAATGGGAGATCCCCAACATATTTACCCACGTTCCATAGTACAAACGTTTATCACGCGATATTTATGGAAAATCACATCGCTTCGCGTTGCTCCAGTGGGAGGACGACCTAAATCAATGAATGCATTGAACAGAAAAATCCCAATGGGATCTTCAGAAGAATTCGCTTGTACGTTGCGACAATTTATTCGAACATTTGTTCTTCGAGGCCCAGAAATTTCAATATTTAAAGCGTCACGTTTATATTTAACTTCATCGTATGTAGTTTTAAACCGATTTGCCATTCAAGCCCGGAAGTGATACGAGACATCGGACTTTTTTCAAAATTATATTTCTGTTTATTGAATTCGATTTCACACGCCAAATCTACTTTAATTACCGTGTTCCGTTTTGATAAATCGCTTGTTGTTTCAGTCATAGACGCAAAACACCCATAAACATTAGGAGAGCTTAAGCACCAAAAATGTTTGAGAAAACAGACCCAACCCATGAGGGTCTTCGTGTCTCATACGTCCCAATAGTACCATACTACCATGTATGTTAATAAAATACAAATCACACAAATATAAACATTTTGTGTAAAACAGATTTATTTAGGTTATTAATAATGTAATGACAATGCGCGCTTATTTTCAGCATACTTGTTTAAAATAAAGTCATTATTAATAACTATATAATTTTCAATAAGTCGAATAGTCTTTCCTGAACCACTGTGGTATGTGTCCAACATTTTATTCTTCGCATTGCAGAAAAGCTTCTTTCACATGAAGCTAATGGAATTATTAAAATTAAGGCAATTTATAATAACTTAAATAAATTTGGATAAACAGTTTTACTGATTACCTGTTTTAACTCTTTTAACTCAAATTTGTCATTAAGTTGAATTGCACAATTTCTAGCAACTGTCATTTTCGACTTCAAACACTCCATGTTTATTGAAAACAAATCCTTTAATATAGAATTATTTTATTATATAAATGTATTTCATATATTTAAAAGGCATGAAAAAGTAATTTTCAAATATTGTAACTGTTAATAAAATATAATGCATTGGGTATAAAAATGACTTATAAAACTCTCTGTTGCTTGGGCTAATTCTTGCGATTCTTTGGAAAATCTTAATTTTATATGATTGATAATAGTTTCATATGATTGATAATAGTTTCAATAATAGGGTTGTAAAAATGATTACGCCAATAGTATCGAATTTGTTCGTCTACGTTTTCTGTAATCTAATTGAATTAGTAACTGTTGTTGCAAGCCAGTAGCAACTGTAATATCAATTTTTTTTAAATAATAAGGTTCAGTACGCTGTCTTTTTGATTCTAAAAAAAAAAAGTTTATTAATTAACATTAAAATTTAACATATTTATAATTGTTTATTTAAATTATACAAAAACAAATTGAATTGTTGATTACTAAATATTTATCATAATTATTATTCAATTACTTTTTGGAATATCAAGTGAGATATCATTTTAAGATAAAAAATACTTCCTTGCATGTTGATTGAGGCTTTTGAACGTTGGAAGGATTTATTCGTTTTTTTTTTTTTTTTTTAAACAATTGTAGTACAAGTGAAATGAAAAACTCTCTTATCTAGGTTTTGTAGGAAATGGATTTTCGATTTCATGTATCGTTTATTTATTATAGTACCAAATAAATTTTTTTCTTTTTACTTTTACTGTAGAATTATAAAAAATTATTAAATTAAAAAAATTATTTCCTACAAAACATAGACAAGAGAATAAAGAATTCAAATATGTTTTCAAAATTAAAGTCGGGGTTTCGTTATCGGGTAATTTTTTCTTCCCGGTCTAAATGCGCCAAAAAAACGACCCACTTTCAATAGCCTTAAAGGGGTTGGGTAGGTAATTAAATATCAATATATATATATAATATAATAATATATAATATAATATTATAGATATATATATATATAAAATTTAGATTTGTACATCCGATTGTACAGTCCAGATTTATACAATCCAGATTTTAAATTCCATATATAGTCCAGATTTTTAAATTCCAGATTTATATGCGCTCAAAGTATTATTTATTTATTTTAAATATAAATGGACGTATGTCCTTAACAAATATTTTGCGCGTGTACACGGTAATAATAATTCAATGATGTCATAGGAATGAGAAATAATAAACTGAGATATATTGTAATTTATAAGTTACAAATATAGACAGGAGAACGAAAAAATTAAATAACAACATAGAAAGATTTAAGACGAAATATGCTAAACAAAATCAAAGGTAGTAAAATTACCCGCAGTTATTAGGATATCAGAAGGACAGTTTATCATATAGTTTATTTTAAAATAGACGAGACAGAACAAATCACTGCATCTTATGTTACGGTTGTTTACTTTAAAACGGATAAGTGAAAGGAGCTCTTTATAATTGATATTTCCTAATGGTGTACCCTTAATTAATTAATTAATTAATTAAGAGTAAATTATGTAAAAATTTGGATAATAATAAAGTGCGTCTAGTTTTGAGTAGAGATTGATGAATGATAATACCATGGGCGGCATTTAGGGGGGACATGAGAAGGCAGTTGTCTCCCCAGGAAAAATATTGAAAGGGCAAACTCATAATTTTGCCCCTTCATAAATTAAATATTATTAAAACTATTTTTAATTTTTATAAAACATTTATATTGAAATTACTATTGTACAATTATATAAGAAAATCATATGTTAAGTCAGTTCAAAATTATCAATATTACCATAAATTAATATAAACTAATGTAAATTCTAGAAAGCTGTATATTAATATAATATTATGATTACTTTTAAAACATAACATAACATATACCACATATTTTTTTTATTAAGATGCAAATCTGTACTATTTAGCACAATTTACTATTTAGTGTATGTGGTAATAGAACAAAAATACAATGAAAATAGAAATAAATCACCTATTATTGGCACTTGACTGGGAAATTATTTAAATATAAATTATAAAAGTATAGGAGTGTGAGATGTTATCTGTTATTATTGAAATAATAAGTAAAATTTAGGTGGAATGTATATGTATTAAATAAATTGAATATGAGAAATTTTTATATGGGTCAGTAAATTATGATTAATTTTTTCCCACCCGATAATAGTGCCGCCTATGGATAATACTGAATCATAGGAACCATTAGGTTACCTACCTATAAATATTGAAGTTGAAGGAGATGAAACGGAGGAAGTTATTTTAAACTGACTGGATCGCATCAATCTGCTTAGAAGTGTTATGAGTCCAAAAGTATTCAAGGTTTAAGAGAACAAGGGCACAGAATAAGACTTTTAGAGATAGAGGATCTTTGAATGATCCACAAGTACGTTTGATAAATCCATATTGCGTTATAATGTCTTATAGTATCACAATGTCCACGCTACGCTACTGCCTATATTATAAGGCTAGGTTCATATGGACGCGCGTGTTTAGATATACATGTTTCTCATACATCGTTCACTTGGCGCACGTATACTCGCGTCGATCACGATAACGACGCAAGAATTTATTTCCACGCAAGCACGCGCGTGGCACCGTGGATTAAAATTCCATGTATCATTATCAGTTGACACGCGCGTATCGATGCGAATTATCGAATTTTGATATAGTTTTTGACTAGAACATTCCCGTACAATACACGCAGCCATGAACGGTGAACGCGCATATTGTGGCGTGCTTACGCGCGTGTACGCGCGTCCATGTGAACGTGGCCTAATAGTATTGAATCATTAAAACAGATGGACCGTGGAGTTGTGCAAATTTATATTATATATTACTTATAACATACTACGCTCTAGCCCCTTTAAAGGAACATACCTCAAGTTCCTTGTCTGTATTCGACGTTTTTTTGTTTAAATATGAAAATAACGTATTCATTTTTTCTAATTATAATTTGTATTAGTAATAATATAATTATGATTTGTATATATTTTTATAGAAAAAACAAATAAAACACTAAACGTGGACGACGAACGATTACGATCTTGAACTAGTAGCGTAGATTCGTGGTTGAGTTATGCCATGCTCGGAATCGTTCTAATTAAGTGTACTTTTAGTAACTAGAAGTTCACGAGGGAGGGAGGGAAGTCATGTTGACGAGTCGAAATCATGCAATCAAGCTTCCAAACTATTTTAATCATATTTTATGGAATTATCTACTGCGGGTCTAGAAAACTAGTTCCGTTGTTGCGATCGGTCAGCGTAGATTGTAGATAATCCGAGTCTTATAATTTTCATGTAGGTTATAAATATTCATTATGATTAAACATTAATATGTTTAAAAATGTATTATTTTCCGTTTATATCATAATCTCACAACAACAATTATATTATTCAATATATTTTTTTTTGTTATACTGTTTAATATATCCAGACGTAAACTTGACATATTAATCATATTTTATTATTATTTATAGAAATAATTAAATTAATATAAATCTGTTTTTGAATTTTTAATAAATTTAATTATTATGGAAATATTATGGTAATAGTACTATAAGTTATAATTACGGGATTCAGGGTGCTAGCAATAAAGTTCAGGGAGCTAAGCACCATTAACACCCCAGTGATTTACGCCTATGGTTTCGGTACAATTGATCAAAGGTGAATGTGAGACGATACGCGTGACATATTAGTGTACAGTAGTGATGGGCACAACCGATTAATTTAGATAACCGAATAATAGTCATATTTTACTCTAAAAAACCGACTAATAGTCGGTTATAATTTCCACAACCGAATAACAACAAATGGTTTAACGACTAACGACTATTGAAAACCAACTAATAGCTAACGAATATTAAAACCAACTAACGACTGACGACTATCAAAAACTAACTTATAACTAATGAATATTTAAAACCAACTAACGAATTAATTTGTTTAATGCTTAGTTGATTTTTTTAGTTTAGGATAAAAGGTGTTAAAATGTACAAAAACATAGTATTAACATACAATTATTTTAAATGTTTATTAAAAAATACAAGCATATCTAAATGTTTGCTGTCCAACCGATTCCATTTAGCATTTAATATTTCTCTTGCTTTTGTGAAAACTTTCTGAAGGTACAGAGGTGGCCGGAATCATAGAATGGGTATCATATGATGGATTATTTGTATAATACTATATGTATAATATACGAAATATTCGTTTGTCGAATTATATTCGAAATCATATTCGTTAGTCGGTTTATTATTTATATTAGTTATTAAGTCATTAATCAATATTAATAACCGACTTATTTACTTATTTTTCACCACCGACTAATTCGTTAGTCATTAGTCCGTTTTGCACATTACTAATGAACACGCCGCAAATGTTCGTGCAAATTAGATGTCCCATGGCCATGTTTATAATGGGTTGAACAAATTAAGCAAACTGCTTCATTTGGGGTGTTTGGCAATTTTTTAAAGTATTTCCAAACGTCCGACGTATTTTTTCTGGACTTGATTGTTTAAACTTTAAAATATTGCGGACCACGATATACTGAGTAGTCACTAGTCACTAGTCAACTAGTTAGTACTGACTGAGCGATTAGTGATTATTGATTACCAAAATAAATAAAAATGACCAAATAAAATATAGACGGACGGAATTAACCCTTTATTTTCTATAAATAGTTTGGTAAATATTAATAAGCTCTGATAATCTAATATCGTTATATTTATGTGTTATTTCAGCTGGATTTTAATTTGGTAGCCTGGTAGGTAATAACTAGTGTTTATTTTCATAAGATAATTGATTATTTATTTTATTCATTAGAAAAATGAAAAATTATTCGTTAGATGATTTATTATTCGGTAGTGATTAGTCAGTGTTAATAACCGACTTATTTTCTTATTGTTTACTACCGACTAAGTCGTTAGTCATTAGTTGGTGCTGCCCATCACTAGTGTACAGCATATTTGTGTATTGTTCTGTATTAGGAGTGCTATATTATTGTTACCTTATTTTATTTGACGAAATCCAGGACAGTTTTTTTTTTTTTTTTTTATCTCGTTGACATAACTTTCATTGGTCCTTTAACTATAAGGATACAATTATTACAAAAATATATTTATACAATAATTATTTACTACTGCGACGTCCTCCTCCGGGATAGAAAGTCTGAAATGAACATTGATTATAGTATTACTCCGTGTTACAGTAGTACTGCATTATTGTGATTAGCTCATTATAACTGACAAAATATTAAATAATGATCGATTCCTTTAGCGATAACTACAACTATCATGTGGAAACGGAAAAACGAAGAACGTATTCGAAAAAAATAATAGTCACTTAGTCAGTAAAATAATTAAAAACAGATTTCGTCGGTCAATTATTCAACATTTTATTTTATCATGACAATAATATTATGGTTTTTTCGAACTAAAATTTAATAAAATACAAACATACATTATTAAAGAATCTGTCCTGGACGTTTGGCAACCCTAATTTAGGACGTATTGTAGCCACTATAAGACAAGGCGCACACTGAGATGCAGTTGACGCAGCGCAGCATAGTTTTTTGTAATCTATTAGTTAGAATGTACTAGCGCATATTGGTAGGCAGGGCAGGGTAAAGAAGAACTTTGCCGGTGTCGGCCTGTATCACGCAATGTTCGCTACACAGTTTACTGCACACGTGTCAAGCAGTTTTACTTAAATATATATTAAAATAATCATGTAGTTCGACCATATTTGTATGTACTATAGACCGATTATATACAAAGATGGCAAGAAACTGCGTCTCAATGTGCGGTCATGTGAGTAGAGCAATTCTAATCTGCCCTGTCTAACCTAACCTTCCCTGCGTTGCACTACGTCTCAATGTGCGCCTTGCCTAACTAATTATACACGACATAGTAATACGCGTGTAGGTTTATATTTTTATTCTTGCCGATAGTCGATCACCAAAACTGTTATTAACTTTCAATCATATTATACATTTTGTGCTAAATAGAAAAAAAAACCATTCCGAACTAGTTTATTTTTTATGGCTTAGTTACCTTCGAATTGCATTAAATTAACTGTTCGAATCAGTTACAGCCGTTATGTGTAAATCAGATATAGTCACAGGCCCGGCTTAAGTGTTTAAACAAACATAGGTGAAATTTACATTTGCCGCCCCTTACTTGTAAATATTACAACAAATATTTTTTTATACATAAAAATTGTCCCGTAAAAATGCCGCCCTAGGCGTGGGCCTTTGTCACCTACCCCTTGAGCTGGGCGCGTATTTTGCAAATGTAGGTACACTCAGAACCGGGTGGCTCTGATTGGTCCAACTTGAATTGCCGCTATCATTATTAATATTATTATTATTTTACTACCTATCAATAATTTACGTTATAGAACGTTACAGGAATACGGTTTAAATAACAACGATTATTAGCCTAGTATTATTTACGAAATAAAGTAACTTATATAATAATTGAATAATATAAAAAAATAAATCCAATTACCTAGTTAGAAAAACTAAATAAATATGAATACACTAAATAAAACTGAACAATTTACCTATAAAGATGTATTTAGATTACGTTTATCTTCACCATTAATGATAATAAATAATAACGTTTTGCTTTTTTTCTTATACTGTAATTTAAAAATTAAAAGTTATTAATAATATTATAATATTATAAAATAAAATTAACAATATAATTAACCATTTAACCATATTATTATGACACATAATATATTATAAAAATATATATTGAAAAGCGAATTACAATATAATTAATTAAAACTATTTTCAAATTGGATTTCTTTTTTTATATTATTTAATTATTATATAAGTTACTTTAGTTCGTAAATAATACTAGGCTAATAATCGTTGTTATTGAAGCCGTATTCCTATAACGTTCTTATCATTAAATAATTAAAATATGGATGTATAAAATATAAGTACTGTCAGTATAACAGTATATACGAGTATCTTCATGAATACTGTATTATTATTTATTATTTAGGATACTTAATTAAAATAATGATAATAATAATAATAATAATAATAATAATAATAATAATAATAATAGCGGCAATTCAAATTGGACCAATCAGAGAAACCCGGTTCTGAGTGTACCTACATTTGCAAAATATGCAAGCCGGGCTTGTATAGTCATGTTGATCCGTCATAAACTCATAACTCATAGTAATTCACCGTTCATCAAAAGTTAAGTTAGCCTAATGATATAATTTAATGTTATATTTATGGCGTCTAATTGTCTGATACAAATTAGATTTTTTTTCAATTATAATTAATTCAAAATACCTTTGATAACCATCAAAATACTCGTTGATGTACGCTAAACAACTATCGACAAATCGTTATGTTCAACCGTTATAGTTACATAGTTACTGTATTAGTTACAAAAAGCGTTTTACATTTACAACATATTCTATTGATTTTTTTGCCACGTGAATCTAGAAAGACAAAGGATCCGTAACATTTGCTGGGTCGCACATTTTGCAAATATATATTATTGTCTGTTAAATTAAAAGTCACTGTAACATTCGTCGAGAACAAAATAAATGGTTAGAACTGATTTGCATCTACTTCTACGGCTGGTATACACACACACACACACACACACACACACACACACACACACACATACACACACACACACACACACACACACACACACACACACACACACACACACATACATAAATACAGCAGTGCGCGATTCTTCATCTATAGATGTGAGTACCAGGAAAAATGTACGACGTTTTTTTGATTTCGAAAATTGTTATTCCACAACGCAAACAATGATCACTGATATCGAAAACGGATCGGCCAATGGCCGGGCGCCAAGACGCCCCATGATCCCTCCTACGGAAAAACAAAACAGCGGCGGAAAATAAAAAAAAATTCACACGATTCTTATTACGAATTAACGTGGTCGTAAAACACTTGATATACTTATTGCACTATGTTGTTATTATACATGAAACGTACCTAATTACTATGTTGGCAGACGCGCACGCGCGCGCGCACACACAACGTCTCCTAAATCAAACGATACGCGGCGGCGGGTTCGCATGGAAAAGCCCGACGCGACCGCGCGCCACAACGGTGTGATTACGTACGCGCGGTATACTTTTTCGCGCACCTCCCACCCGCGGCCGGTGGCGCGGCATCGTGTCGTCGGTCAGCGCCGTCGAGCTCAGTGCGCGCCCTCGTGCTCGGCGCCGGTCCCGCGCGGTCGACAGAAGCGCACGGCACGCCGACGATGATCGCCGGCCACCTGAGCAGCTGCACCGTGCCGCCGCGGGCCATCGCTCACGCCGGATGAACGCCACCGGGTGCGTGACCGCACTGGGTGACGGCGGCGAGGCGTTCGTCGTGCTCCTGTCCGACGACGACAACGGCCGCCGCCACAGCCGCCGCCAACGTCAGTCGGACCACCCACAGCTGCCGCCGTTGCCACCGTTGCTGGCCACCGCCGACCCGTACAAGTCGAGGCCACGCCGCAAGGACAGGGGTGCGTTCGTGGTGCTGCCCGAGCCGCCCGCGGCTACCGCCCCGTCGTCCGTACCGACGTCGTCGTCTCAGCCGACCGGCTGCAGCGGCCGCGTCAGCCCGTTCCGCGGCCATGGGTTCAGAACGCCCGAGAACGGACGGTCCCGCGCGTCCAGCCCGTCGTCCGAACCGCTCAGGAGACAGTCGTCCGAACCGCGGATCGTCGCTGGTAGCCAGCAGCCCACCGCAACCAAGCAACGCACCGCAACCAAGCAACGATTGTCCGTGTCCACGAAGGATTTGTCGGCGACCGGCAAGCCGCCGTCCGTGCCGTCCGTCAAATCTTCGCCGCGTAGGAAGCCCGGCCGGTCCGGACCGCCGACCCCGCGGAAGCCATCGCCCGCATCGCCATCGCCTCAGGTATCGCCTAGAACACCGAGACGGTCGCAGCCACGCACTGCGGCCAAGCCGGCCGTCGCGGCCAAGCCGACCGTCGCGGCCAAGCAAGCCGTCGTGGCCAAACCGGTCGTCGCGGCCAAACCGGCCGTTTCCATCAAGCCAACCGTTGCAGCCAAGCCGACGACCGGCGCCAATAGAACGGGCGTCGCAGCCGTCAACCGATCGCAGCCCGCGGTTAGATCGTCCCCCCGGATGTCCAAGAAGTACCCGGCAGTGGCCACCGTAGCTTCCAATAAATCGGACCACACGCCTGCACCGAAAACCGCGGCAAGCACGCAAGGCGACTTACACGTGACGGCGACGACAGCGGCCACGACGGCGACGGCCGCGACGACGACGGCTGCAACGACGGTGGCATCGCCGTCACCCTCATCGTACACGCCGTCCACGACCGTTGCACCGGTGGTCGTGCCGGTGACCGCGGACACGGCCGTCGCATCGGTCGCGCCAACATCTGCGGTCACCGTCATGCCGGTCACCGCGTCTACCTCGGCGACGGCCATCGCGACAGCGCACGCGGCCAACGCCGTCGCCTCGGCCGTTGTAGACGGCGGCCCGATCGTGACGGCCGTGCCGCCTCCCGCGGCCATAGCCGCTAACACGTTGGCCACCCTGTCCGTCGTCGGTGCCGGCGCGGACGCCACTGCGAAACCGCTTCCGAGTACGACCGGATCCCGCGAACCGCCGGCCATCGCTGCCATCGCTCCGCCGAAACGAAACGGGTGCACCGTGGTCTCCGCGGAACCGGTGACCACGCAGCGATCGACCGACAAGTTAACGACAACAACGCCGCCGCTGTCGTACGAGCTGGAGGAGATCGTGGTGAAACCGGAGACGGAAAACCAGTGCGGCAGAACGCCCGCCCGGCTGTCCGTCGGCCGAGGATGCACCGACGGGAACACCACACCGTCGACCACGACCAGCAGCAACGGCCACAAGACGGTCGCGTGGGCAAGGTAAAAATTGAGCACAAAAGATTGATTTCAAACCGTTGTCGCGCAATAACGTTTGCGTTGTTCACGGTATAGTTTCATGTTTTTTACATTTATAATGGCGACCACCCCGTATCGCGTGATCCAAGCCAGTTTTATTACGTACGCTATTTCGCGGCGCCATGCGCTAGTCCAAACTTGTTATGTGTACCGCTAATACGTACGACAACAAGTACTTCGAAATTACGATACAAATACCTATTACCTATATTACACCAGTGGCGTATTTTGGGGGACATCTTCCATGTCTGGACACCCCCCGACTTCAAAAGCCCTAATATATTGGACATTGGTGTTTCGCCATAACCTACAACATTTCTATTTAACCATTTACATGAGTTTCAAATGTAAAACTTTTTGTCGATTCCTAACATAGTAAATTATTAAAAAGTAAGCTCAATGTTTTTTTCATCAGTAAATAATACTAAAAAAGTTGTTTATGATGTTACATAAATGTTGGTCACCCCTCGAGAAATCACCTAAAATACGCCATTGTATTACTCTGTTGGTTTTGTAAGAATGTGAAGCGTATCATGATTATTAATACACTCATAGTGTACGTGTTATTAAAACTTATTTTCTATATAAAGGATGATAATATTATAAAAGGTGTTTAAAAAAAAATGTATACTTTACACAGAATATTGTAATTGGCTTTATTTTTGATTGGGCAAGTCGCGGGTTACTTTCCGTAAAAATAAAATATTACATGTAATCTTTATATTTGTTTACACCTGAAAAATAATAGTTGTTTTTTTTTCGTACAATTTCATCATTCTTTCAATGTTTACTTTTTCTTATATCTACATTGGGGTACAATGTACAATGGAAACTATTGAAGTACTACGTTCTTTATGGGTACACAAAAATTATGGTATACTGATTAATATTTTATTTATATTCTGAGACTTAAAATAACCTAGAAATAATATAAAATGACCAACACGTTTTATACACTTGATGTTGATTCTTTTTTGACATCCGGTAGACCAGAAAAAACTTTGGAACATGTCAACTTCATACACATTTTATTTTCAAATTTGTAGTTAATCGTTAAAATTACCCTGGACCTTGAGAATAACCACCACTATGCTTTTTAATGAATTATCTGCACGCGCAACTGCAGAGAGAAAATTGTGAATGCTCAAAAACATTTTCGCGCGAGTAAATTATACACATTTTTACGCATACTCGTCAAAAATCGTTTTCAAACGTTTATTATGTTTCTTACTGAAAATTCTCTTTGGACTTGGGGTGCGTGGCGTAATCATGACTCAATGCTGAATAAACACAATATCATAACGTTCGTAAACACGAGTACGTGCGTTTGGTCGAACGGGATAACATATAGGTATATGATAAGGTAGTACGATGACGATGTGGGAGGGGAGGGGTAGGACAACACAACACTCGGTGTGTCGAAAAAGAAAGAAAAAACGGCTTGCTCGCACGTTCGATATAGCTGTGTCCGCACGGTGGTCTTACATTGTACAAAGTCACGCCACTAAGAAGTACTCAAATGTATATACATAATATAAGTAATTAGGTCGCCCCACCAAGTACTACATATATCTATATACGTATGTATATTTGTATACGAGTGTACATATATATATATATATATATATACATATTTCGGCTGTGGCTGTGGCGGGTAACTCATGTTTAAGGCCGCGCGAACATGCGATGCAGTTTCTTTTCGTGCTAACTGGCGTGACCGTAAGTACAAGTGTCCTGTATGCGTGCCTGTACGTGTGCCTGCACGTGTGTATGTGTGTGTGTATGTGTTAGTATTTGTAGCAGCAGCAGCAGCAGCAGTGCTACCCCTTTGCGCGTTGTTACCACCGTACACAGTTCACTATTTCAAATATACATCGTTCTTATTCTTGAGCACCCCGTTCTTTTTTATACGTGTAAATATATATATGCATAAATGTCTTGCCAACCAAGTATACAAAGTTCCTCCTCCTCCCCTTCTCTAGTATATGGTCACTACTTACTGAGTATACATATATAAATATAATACATAGATTCACTACTAGCGCCACCGGTACCGCCACTAGCCCAGCCATCTTGCCCTCCACCACTACCCGTAGTAAGACGTGTGCGGGGAAAAAATAATAAATAATCACCTAGAGCTGACCACCGCCTCAGGCGAAAAATTCACTGGCAGTAATAAAACTTTACTTTTACGCGGTGAACTTTTTTCGGGTCAAATTCTCCGTGTGCGTGGGTGTGAGGAGGCTAAACGAACGCTTCTACCCTGTGTACGGGTGTGTATGTATGAGTATATGTTTATGTATACACACACATAGACACCGTGGATACACAGCGGAAATACGTCCGTCTTGTACGTTTAGCGATGATGGGCCGAGAACGTCCCGATTTCACTGCGGCTAATGCTGCCACAATGGTCGACGTCTATTCCGTTGGTTTTCCGAACGTCAGGTTTGAGAGCTGTGTATAACGAACAGCAATATTATACGATATTAAAGTTAGCCTTGCATACACACATTGTAATAACACCATAATATTGATATTATATACAACTATTGATACCGAATGGTTTAACAACACTCCCAAGATACTGTAGATCGATTTAACGTGAATTAATCTTTACAACGGTTGTAACGATTATAATGTGTGATACAGGACATTTTAATTCGTCCGGATAAAGGATAGTACTTATCTACTATGAAAAGGTCGTGTTGCACTGTAGTTTTTATGTCGTTTGATCGGTATTTAATAAAATATTAAATTACTACAGTCCAAGAAATTTTAAGTCTTATCCGATTATATGTTTTTCCAAGTGACATAACTCTATAGGTTTTTCCGAAGTTTAAATCTATTTTATTGACTGTATACTTGGTCTGCATTTGTTAATCCCCTTATTCACCATAGAGATGACATTTAACCGCAATGCCGCATCTTACATTTTAATTACCTACACGTAGATATTAAATCTATTGGTAATTACTTT
The DNA here is from genome assembly GCA_034509805.1 of Sipha maydis. NCBI lineage: Eukaryota > Metazoa > Arthropoda > Insecta > Hemiptera > Aphididae > Sipha > Sipha maydis. Next base: position 194,132 of record JASXSY010001721.1, read on the forward strand.
TTACTAACAATAGATTAAAAGTCATGCACTGAAATGCAATAAATAAACAAATAAATAATTTCACACTTATATATTTTAAAAATATCAGTCAGTGGTAGATATGTTCTACGATATTATTTATTGATTAATGACATAATATATAACTGTATTAAATTAGTCTTTTTGAAAAATAATGCTCACTATGATTGCGTATTAAATGATTAAAATTTCGAATAATAAAATTAATGTTTAAACTGTTTATCGGCATTCTCACATTCACATCATTATATTAGAGGGACCATAATACGTCCTGTTTAAACAGAATTGTCTTTTATTTCAGCTTTGTATCATGTTAGTACTGACAAACTCAGTTATTTGAGTTCTTTTATCCCTCTCAAATCAATAGTTGTAAAAAAAAAAAAAAATAATGGCTTTCATCAAAGTAGATTTCATCTTTTAAATTTAATAACACTTTCAGTACAAAACGAGCAGCTTTTATGTTTTAAATTTTAAAAATACTTATTTGTTGTTATTCTAATTATCTTATTATCTAATTATCTTAAACTAATTTATATTAGTTTATATTATCATTAATGATGTATATCGATGTATTCGATTTAATCATTATGAATTATTTTATGTATAAGGTTCAACTCGTGAACATTTTAAGTAGAAAAATGAATAAATAAATATGTATTAATATTTTTTAAAGGTATACGTATTATGAAAAATACCAGTTTTCACCTTCGCGCAATGCAGTTGAATTTTAAGCATGTTACATAAATATTTGTTATATATTCTGTTACTCCGGTATCGCTGACCACAGGACAACATTCACATACTTTAGTAACATCATATAGTTCTAGAATTCTTGAATTGAGGATAGACGAAAACGTCATAAAACTTTGTATAAAATCGATCTAGGCATTTTTAAGAAAAAAAAATGCATATATATATATATATATATATATATATATATATATTATACTATAGATATGGGGATTCGAACGGTTATTATTAATGAATAAAAGAAATATAAAAAATATAACTGTAGATAAAATATAATTAATATTCAAAAACTATTTCAATTTTAAATATCTTATTACATAGATATGGATGGTTCTCATTCGTTATCATCTGATGGAACGTAATAAACTAATACATAATATTACCTTGTAAATTTATAATAACAACCAGATTATGTATAAAAATATATTTCTGTTTTATTATTATGTTAAATGCATATGAAAAACAAAATACTTTTTTTTTTTTGTTAGGTGATATTATTTTTATTTATTCCCTAATCATCATTTCCATGTGTACATGTGTCATTTGAGATGCCATGTTGTTGCATAACCATATTCATTTACTCCATCTGTTTTTACTATTAGCTCGGTCGATTGTTAACTGCCGTCTGCCAAGTCAACACATTATAGTCATTGGACGGAGACCAATTACAATATAACATTCACTTATAACTTATTCACAACGTATTATTACCTAAGCGTCATCAAAATACTATTCCTATTTTAATATTTAAAATCACATTTTTTTGAGATGTCATCACTTTCAACATTTTTTTTTTATTTTCTTAAGCCTAACAATATATTAGCTTTTATAAGTAATAGAAAATATTTCTAACAAATAGAACAATTTTACGTTGTTCTTCTTATATACAAAATGTTTGAACTACAATATTATACTTCGATTATCCATGTTATGAAAAAAATTATATTATTATTATTGTTATTACATTATGAATAGGGCCCGGATTTCAATGCAAAATGCATCTTTTTCTGGTTAATCTTAGACAATGCTTTCCAAGTTTATAATTTGATTCATATAACAGAGACTTCAAAGATGAAATTTTTATTTTGCATTTTTTGTTTTTTTTTTGCATATTTCAATATTTTTTTCATTTTTAGAACATATTTTAGCATTTTCGGTCATTTTTTCGTTTTTAATGCATATTTGGTAAATAAACTATACAAATTTAGCCCATTCAAAAATATTATATAAAGATAAATTATTTCTATTCTTGATATTTAAGTAGGTTTAACCGGTATCATAACTGTCAATCTTTATTTTTCGATTCAGTTTTTATCATAATTTATTATTGACTGTGGAGTGTCACCCGTATTCGGTCAAAAATCACGTTCAAATAAGTCTGTTTGTTCGTATTACATTGCGGTCATAACATTTGCTTGTCAGTAAAAAGTCAATTTTTCAAATTTTCAGTTTTTTTTTAATAAAATAATAAATATAAATTACATCTTATTTAAAATTTACAAATCGTGTAAAAAAAAATAAATATATTTATATTTATATTTATTATATTATATATATATATATTGCATTTTTAAATTCATTTTTGTGGTAAAATGCATTTTTTTAGAGCATTTTTGGCTCTTTTTAGAGCATATTTGTATAGTTTTAATTGCATTTAAATCCGGGCCCTAATTATAAAGCTTGTGGTTTTAAAACCTAATATTAAATATAAACGCTCAATTGTATGCTGTCGCATATCTGACAATAAAATTAAAGTAAAATTATGTTTCTTTTATCGAGAGATGTGATTTATGCTTGAATAAATAATAAATGTTGACAACTTTTCTTTTCGTTTAAAACTTACACCCAAGGGCGCCCATTGGGAAGGGAGGTCAAAGGAGTGACATGTCCTCCTTGAAAATGTCGAAAATCTTGGAAAATTATTTCTATGATCAAATCTATTTATTTATTTAGATAGAATTTAAAAATTTAATTAATAATATTAAATGTTAATTAGTGCAAATCAGATATTAGTTATAATGCAAATCAGCTTATCAGTTATAAATACTACACTTTTTAAGATAATTATCAATTTATAAATAATTATATTTATATTCCACAAATACGATATGTATATGCAGGGCCGGCTCTAGACAAAATGTATAATAGCTAAAATCAAAATTTGCCGCTCTTTAGCTTTGATCTCTGCTTTACCCCTTGTCCCTTTAACCATATTCTCAAACATATTCACGTGTACTTCGGTTTAAGTCACAGTACACCTATTAATGTTATAGTTAATAATTAATAATTCAAAAAAAAATATTTTGTTCAACTATAGACAATTAATAATTGCATATAAATATTATTAAAGGATAAGCAAGCATTTTATTTTTCATTACATTTATTTAGTTCACATTTTTATTAAAATTTAAGAGGATGTGACACCCACATGTATTTTCTCTGTCTTCAACTTCAAACAATTTTTTCATCAACTAGTCTTTTGTCTGCTGTCAATTCACCAGACATTTTATTTTTAAAACGCCTTCCTTTTTTTTTTTATAAAAGTACTTGACAAAAATATGTTATCTGTTCCATAAATTTTTTCCAAAAATGGTTTGTAAATATTCAATAAATTCAGTAGTTCTTATAAAATTTCAAAATTATTAACCCTTTCGATTAATTTTGCTTTTAAATTATGCAACAGATTATATCCTTGGGTATAATTTAATTTTTTCGACTGTACGAAGATGATGCAGATGAACTTAAAACGAACAGTGACTGAATTACATATGCTGTCAATATAGTCAAACTTCAGTAGTTTATATATTCAGAGCTCTGATTGGCAAAGATCAAAGATCTTATAATATCATAGCTCAATACTATTTACAAAAGCTATTAAATCTTTACTAATGTCGAATAATGTATTCAATTCTTTGAGTGCAACATATGATTAAACTACGTTATTTTACTGAAACATCTCTTCTCACCACCTTCCAGACATAATTTTCAATAACATTTTGTTTCCACATTTCCATTCTTTATATGATTGACTAAAAATATTTAGCCAAACGATTCAGTAATCCAAAAAATGTATGCTTTGAACAGAATTAGAAGCTGAATGTAAGATATTTAAAAGAATCAGTAAAAAATAGCTTTTGACAGAATTAGATGTGTAATAACAATATAAGACAAATGAATTCGTGTAACTAATGAGAGCTTGTAAAACCATTGTGAAATCCACTTAAATTCACGGCGCCATCATACGCCATCATACGCCTCATACGCCTGATTTACAATATTAACAAAGAGATAACCCAATATTTTCTAAAACATTTTAAGTATAAATCGATTGCCTTTGATCATTCTACTGATAAAAATTTAATTAACCGTTCTTTTACATCAGTTTGAATCAACATAACGGACACATATAGCCTATTTATCGGTACACTTACATCCTGGGTAGAATCTATGAGTAACTAATATGTAAAAGTAGCATTTTTTACTTCTTTTCCGATTTCTTCTTGTATATTACTGTGAAATTAAATTGATTATTTTATTGATAGTAAATTTTGAAATAAATGTAACAAGTGATTCACGTCCACGTCCTGCACTTAAAGTTGAACGAGTTTTACTTTTTTCAATCGCAATATTTAGGTCAAGAAGTGGGTAACCAATACTTAATAACTTCCAAAAAGTTTCCATAGTTCATACTTTTATTAGTCTATATTCTTGTTTTCCTTTATGAGCTCTATAAGCAATACCTTGTCTGCCATTATTAATAATTCCTTCAATTATTCTTGACAGGAAAAGTTTACGTTCTTGAACTTGAATTACTCGACAATTAATGTCCTTTTAACTTTCGACGTCTTTAACTTTTTTAACTTGCATATAAGCGTGAACAGCTTCATCGTGTGTTTTAGAATTTTCTTGTACTTTAATTTGCTTGTTAATATTTTTAGTGCGTATTTGTACACCTTGTATGAAAATGGATTCTTTATTTACTGAAAAGGCTAAATGCACGGCACAAAAAAGCTTTTCATTTTTCCTATCAAATGATAACCAATTTCTAGGAATTTGAGTGTTATCAGTATTAGATAATGGATGATAATGGTATTTTATATGCATTAAATGTTAAATTATTATACTGTGGCTGTATAGAATGATTTGACATGAAACGTAGTTTTTCGGCCAACGAAGAATTATGAGAAAGTGATTTAAAATTATTTGAAAATATGTCTATCAGAAAATTATTATCTAAGTCTAAATCCGAACTTTGTGCTACTTCATGTATAGAGAATCATTGGGAATAATATAATTTCCATATCAACAATATTTCTTTTATCAAATTTAATTGATGAAGGAATGGAAAGCTGTATATTAACGTTAAGATCTTGTGTTAATTCATTATTTGAGCATTTCATGTCAAACATTTCATCTTTCGGGATATTAATTATGTTAGCATCGTAACAATAGTTATCATATTGTTTAATAATATTACTGCACGATGGTTCAGAAATTGACGATTGTATATTTACTATTGCATTTTGTGTTGAGTTAGTAATTGATGGTACTAAGTCAAAATGCAAGCAACTTCAATAGATGGTCGCGTGCTCGGTATAAATTCAAAATTGAATTTTTAATGATTTTTGTCCTGAGTATAGGACTTGAATTTTTGTCTATCAGTTTCTTTTTTTCTTATCCATCCAGAACTACGTTTTAATTTTACAGGGTATTTATTGCCATCGTCGTCACCATTACGTTTGTCCATTTTAAATTGAAAATATGTTACTAATCTAAATGCCAAACAGTATTAAATTTATATATTTATATAAAAATGTAAAACAATTAATTTAACCCATCATTATACTAATACTAAAATAAATTATTGATGATAATATAGAAAACTAAACTAGAAGACTGTTTCCGCTTGAAATCATCTTCTTGGTCCAATGATATATCATTGGATTCAAATTTAACACAATATACATTAAAGCAGTATTTGGAACGTTCAATAAAATAGTAAACGCGTTCATGGCTCGTTCATGTAAAATTAAACGCGTTTTTTCAAACATTGCATTAAAGTGACCCACTTGACATATTATATACAATGGAACGGTACCCACTTGCGACTAGCCCGCATTTTAATATATAACATAATAATTTGTAATAAAATATTATAATTTACAAATTATAAATTCTATATTAAGATAAATTTAGTTTTAAAATTATTTTATATCATTTACAAAATCCAAAAACCGTGACTAAAGTCTAAAGAAATAAAGCAAAGAAAAAAATAAAATTTATTTTATATTTTTCAGTCTCTATACTTTATACCTAACAATTTAATTTTAGTTATCTCGTAGTCAGACTTTTATTAAGCTTTTGTGCCCCCACCGGGTCCCATGCATGACATTGGGAGTGATGAAAACCGTGTAAAATATATGTAAAATATATGTAAAATATATATATGTATATATATGTAAAACCGTGTAAAATATATGTTTAGTAAATATATCGTATGAATTCAATTATTTAGATAAATTAATTTTATTTCTGTTTTTTGTATAATACGTTATGTTTTGATACGAATTAGTTATGAACTATGATTTATGTTTAGACTTAGATTATATACCTATTTACTAATATGAAAAAAAATGATGTTTTTCCAGTTATCCAGTTATTACAATTACTAGGTTTCACTACGTGTCGTTTATACCTGTTAAAATAATCACTGACATTACCAAACTATAACAAAAATTCAAATAAATTACTAATTACTACACCTACTTAATACAGTTTACAAGTTATTAAAATGAAATATTCCTTACCTGGTAGTGTATAAACGATGTTGTTGTTCTGACTATTGGATGGAGAATAAACGCCGTTCAAAACTGTCGCTTCATTTTCAATTTGAATTAAATAACATTTCATAATTGTATTTAAAATTAAAATAATCAACGGTTAATGATGGGTTTGATCTACACGATATAATAAAATGTTCTTTCGTCATCAAATATATGTTTATGTAGATTGCTGTGCAGCGCGGGTACAGCCGTAAGCCTGTATAGGGATTTAATTGGAACGATACAAAAATTGAATAAGTCAATAACAAAAATAAATTAATGTGAATTAATTTTCGTCAAAAACATTGTGCACTATCCAGCGTTTAAAATTTGTCACATTATTATTATTATTATTTAAGATACATTTTTGTCTGATTTAAATTTTATTTTTATAAATAATGCAGAGCAAAATTATATATTACGGCTGACAGGCCAGTCCACCCCTGGTTATAGATAATGTCAGTAAAATCATAAGTGCAGTGATTAGGTTAGGAAAAAGCTCCACCTTTACTTACCTTTAATTACCGTTTACTTTTACATATGAACTCCAAAACCTTGCATGGATCGCTTTTTTCATTCTTTGAACATCTTTTAAATGCGATAAGTTTTTGATGTGATTATACAGCATTAATATCTGTGTTTAAGCCATTGTTAGAAATGAAAGAAAGTTGAAGATCCTCGCAGTGTTTTAATAATTCATTTTCATCTTCAATTATTGATATGTTGTATAAGAACGAAAATAAACTGTTATGTTCAGATAACTTACCAAATCTTTTAATTACAGACTGAATAACTTGATTAAAAAAATTAGCTTTAAAATGCATTTCTGAATCATTTATATGGTTATCTTGAGATTCATAATCAAAATGAGTCATCTTATATCTCGATCTTTGTAAGCTATCAAATTTGTCATCAATTTCAACTTTTTTAACTTCCTTCACAGTTTTTAATGTTTTTTAAACCCTTCTTCAGAACAATAATCTTCCAAGAACTTTTTTATGATGTTTAATTAGTTAATAGCTTCCGATAGATAAAGCGATCGTGATGGAAGAAGTTTCCTCGAAATATTAATTTCATATAAAATATCATACCATATGATTACTCTACGTTACAGAACTACATCACTACTGTGATTAGCTCATTACAATTGAAAAATAATAATAAATGGTCGATTTAGCGATAACTAAAACTATCATGTGTACACGGAAATATGAAGAACGTATT